>JBCEWC010002186.1:0-35924 GCA_038996855.1 Solanum aculeatissimum
TTGTTTGGACTTTGAATAGCAATGGCAGTTTCTCTTGTTCCTCTGCATGGAATCTTATAAGGGAAAAGAGAAGCCAGACAGTTATTGATAATCTTATCTGGCACAAATTGGTTCCTTTTAAATGTTCTTTTTATCTATGGAGAGCTATGAGAAGAAAATTACTTACAAATGAAAAGTTGATTGTTTTTGGGCAGCAACCTACTAATTGTTTCTGTTGCTATAAGCCTGGAAGAGACACTATAAATCATTTTTTTATCTCTGGGGTTTTTGCAAAGGCAATTTGGAACTTCATTGGGGCTGCTTTTGGAGTGGACTGCTGTGTGCTTAATTTAAAGCATATGATCTTAAAATGGGGGGCTTGTAAAAGAAAGAATGGTGCTCATAAGCTACTCCTTCAGGCTGTCCGTATTTTGGTCTGTTGGCAATTTTGGAAAAATAGGTGTGTATGTAAGTATGATGGAAAGAAATCTAAGTTTAAAAGAGTCAAGTTTGCCATCCTTAAAGACCTGTGAAGTCTTCTTACTGTTGCCTTTCCTTATATCCATTGGCCCATGAATTGGGCTGATCTGGTGGATGTGACTGAGAAGAGCATTCATGATGTAAAGATCACCAAGGTTTGTTGGTATCCTTCTTTTAGAGGGCTTGTTAAGCTCAATACTGATGGAAGCTGTCTGGACAACCCAGGCAGCATTGCCGCAGGAGGGGTATACAGAAATGAGGAGGGGGATATGATCTTTACTTTCTCATACCATTTGGGAAGTGGCACTAACAATATAGCCAAGCTCGAAGCAACACTTTTTGGGCTGAGTTGGTGTCTGCAGTTTGGATTTCATGAAGTCCAACTTGAGTTGGATTCCAAATTGGCTTCAAAGTGTATCAACAAACAACTGCAATCTCCATGGGCGACGAGTCAGGTATTATTTAAAATTCACTCTATTATACCGTTGTTCTTAATGTTTTCTTGCAGGCATATCTTTCGGGAAGCAAATCAAGTGGCAGAAAAACTCGCCAAGCAAGGGCATCTTATTCCTACTCCTAGGATTTACAATGAAGCCAACCAACTGTCTAATGATATTAAAGCTGTTCTCTTAATGGATAAGCTCAAAATGGCTAATTTTAGAAGAAGGAAGATCAAAAGGATAAAGAAGCCGCCTTGACTTGCTTGGGCTACCTCCTAGTCTTCAAAGTGGATATGTTTCAGGTGGAGTCATAACTATTTTGAAGATTTGGTTAGGTGGTTTGTTTCCTTTTATGTAAAGGGAGAGTCTCCCTTGTTTATAGCTTTCCTAGTTAGTTTGCATGGAGAGGATTCCTCTCTTAGGCATATAGCTTCTAGGTTTGCATCTTGTATAGAATGGGGATAAGTTGGCTAACCTTACACGGTTGGACGACTTATGTACCACCTTAGGCGGAGGTTAGGTCCTGCCCCCCTCCTTTTTGTACTGCTATTTTTATTTATAATAAAGCTTGGGGTTGTTGCTCAACCCTTGGCCGTCCAAGAGGATGGGGTGGGGTCCTCTTGGCATAGGCCTGTTTCCCTAAAAAAAAAAACACTCCTCAATTCTCTCCATAATTCTCTCAATCTTCTTGACCTCCATTGATGAAAGCTTGAAGAAATTTGGGAAAATTCATCTCTTTTGCAATTCCATTCAATTCTCTTGACTACTTTCAAGGTATGTGGGATTGATTCATGGATTCCCTTTCATCCATGAAGACCCCAAGAACCCTTGTTTTTAAATTTTGATTTTAAGCTTTCTTTAATTATGGGTTCTTTAAATTTTAAAGTATTTAAATGAATTGAGTTATGGGTTGTAGAAATTAGGTGATTTAATAATGATTTAAGTTTGAATTTAATGGGATGCATGTAAATTCTTAAAGGATCAATGTGCATGTCCCTTTTATGGTTTAATATGCATGGGTAAATTGCATTATGTTTTGAATTGGGGTTTTATCATGAATTATGTTGAATTACCTATTGAATTATGATTTAAAGTTTGAATCCTCCATTACCCATGCACTTGATTCCTCATTTATGGCATAAGCATTTAAGCATGGTTATGATGAAGTTTTGGTAAGGGTATGGCCCTCATGCTATGATATGATATGTTAAGGCTTGTGATCACATAGTCTCTTAATATGGCTCTTTGAGCAACATGGGTGTTTACACCAATATGATATGACAAGTTATGACATGTATGGAGCTACTCTTATGCATAAAGTTTGACATGAAAGTATGTTTGGATTTTTAGCCCAATAAAGCATGACTATGAAATGTGTTTGACTCTTGTTAAGTATGCATAAGAGTAATGAAAATGATTTTGGCTTTTAAGCCCAAGTATTCATGATTTGATGTTCAAGTGTCAAGTTTCCATTTTAAAGCATGTATATGTATACGTATTCTTGTGGGATGATGACTTAGTACTGAGAAGGATTGAAGTAGTAAGTGGGCTATCCTCAAGGGTCCCACTCCTTTCCCAAAACTATGTGCCAACGTAGATTGCTACCGAAATGGGAGGCCCGTGAAATATGCTTTGATATGATATTATATGATATGCTATGTTATGTAAATCCTTCCACAATAAGAGGCCCGTAAGGAAGACGACCATCACACCGAAATGAGAGGCCCATAAGGTGTGGTCTAGATTACCTTTGGCAAGTAATCTTCTTCGATCCGATGGGAGGCCTCATCGAGGAAGTTCATGTTGTAGCTCACATGAGCTTGGATGTCGGTTATGGTTCCATCTCCTATATACTATAAGCATTATGGAATCTCATGCATCATGATCATCATGGCATGTTGATATATTGTTCTTTCTTATATTCTCTTCTATGTATGTGCCCTTGTCATGTGGGTTATCATAGGTTCATGTGCACACGCTTTTGCATGCCCGCATACTTAGTGCTTTATTGTGCTAACCCATACTCTTGTCTACATGTTCTAACCATATAGGGACCGGCGACAACCTCTATTTACCGTTGAATGACGAGTGATTTCCTTGAAGCTAATCGCTTGTGGTGAGCCCTTTGTCCAAGGGCAATAAGTACTTTCCTCTTCCTTGTATTATTTTACTTTCTTTCATTATGACTTGAGAGTGAGCCCGGATTATGTCAAGGCCCCGCTCTATCTCATGTAGAGGCTATGTTGGACATGTTAGACTCTTGCACGTCTTATTATGCTTAATTGGGATGTTATGACTATTGGTATTTGTTTATGGAAATGATGTTCCATTTATTCTTATGATTATGTTTATGGGCTTGTGAATGTTGGGAATATGCTTATGTGGAAAGTCCCCTAACCCGGAATGCCCCCATAGCTTGAGTCCTACTTACCCGCCCCTAAGAAATACTTGCTATGTGCTATGTGATTTATGCTCATCCTATTCCCGACAACATCCCCAAGCTTGAATCTAAAGCCCCGTTTCCCCTAGAATTATATGTTATGTGTTTAGTTTTCCACACTTCCGAATCGATGATGTGTGTAATAATGCTATGATAGCTTAATCGAGGACCTTCGAGTTCTTCTTTGCCATGTCACATCTACGCCCCACTTCCGGGTCGTGACATTGTGATACAGATGTTATCGAGACACTGATGATATTAAGATATTAAGATCATTACGATGTTGACACTATGATATAATTATGATCTTGCATATTGCATTCACTATGATTTGTGCATGATAGTTGTGATGGTTACAACCGAGATATAAGTAAGGTGACATGTAATTGTTGACCGAGGTCTCTACAGGTGGTATTTGGGTCCGAGGTCTCTTTCGAATGGTTTGAGCATTAGCCGTGGTCTTTCCGATGGTGCTCACAGATACATATATAGATATGTCCCCTATAGGTTTCGACTGAGGCATACAACCATATCTGATTAGTGGATGTGTATTCTAGGACAAACATACATCACGATTAATTGACATTGCATTGCATTATATGCACCTTATGACAGTCATTTCATCTCACATCATACTTGGTTAATACTGTTATATGTTGTATTCTTATCTTATCCCTGTTGTGAGTATGTATTGGAACTACTAGTATTCATGTGTATTGAGATATCATGCCAGATGATGATTATATCTGTATTATTGTGATCTGTATATTATGTTGTGCTGTGATTTTTCTCAGTGCAGGGTTGTAGTTCGATGGATTATGGTTGGGTTATAAGGATTTACTTGTGTTCTTCATTGCTTTACTTTAGGTTAGTTCCATTTCGATGAGTACCCTATTGTTTGGTGCTCACCATTTGCTACATTTTTGTAGGTTGTGAGCCCGGTCCATCTTTCTAGATTTCTCTCAATTCAGGATTGAGCTTCTAGATATTCCTTGAGGTAGCTGCTTCGGTCCCTAGCAAACCTTCGAGGAGTCCTTATTATGTTATGTTCTATTTGCGTACTAGACATTTGAGACTTGTATTTCTTTTAAGTAGTCTAAATTTAGAGGTTTGTACATGTGACACTAGTTCTTGGGATGGTTGTAGTTATTTTCTTCCGTATTTATATATCTTATTAGACTGTTCTTCTTTCGCTTTATCTATATTTCTTAAGTTGCTGAGTTAAGGCTGACTCGCCTTGGTAGGTTAGGTGAGTGTTATCATACTTGGATTTTTGGGTCATGATAATTTGGTATTAGAGCCCAAGGTTCATAGGTCTCACATGTGTACAAGCCCAGTCGAGTATAGTATTAAGGATCGGTGTGAAGACGTCCATTGCTTATCCTTGAGAGGATACAAATACTGGTAGGAAATTCTCTTTTGCTTCATTCTAATTAATTCATGCATGGGTCTTGTTTAAGTTTTAAGTATTTGTGTGGCCTTTTGACAGATAGTGAGGACCAGAGCTACTTCTTCTTCAGGATGAGGGGAGACTGCCCGTGATGTTGCTATTAAGACCCCATTTAGGGGCAGGGGCTGTGCCAGAGGGCGAGCTAGAGGTTGAGGTCGAGGAGCCGCACCAATGAGAGATTATGATTAGGGTATCTCCCCTGAGCCAGCTTTGGAGCCTAGATAGGAGTAGGTTCCACATGATTTTGCTGCAATACCACTAATTTAGGATACACTACTGAGAGTGTTTTGTGTGTTGGAGACTTTGGGGCATACTAGTAGCCCAACTAATACTCCCGGTACTTTACAGACTCGAGTTGGGGTTCAACCTCAGGATCGATAGTAGGCCCCTCAGGCGCATGTTTAAGTGGAATATCCACTAGTAGCTCCAATTATTGAGGTTCTACTAATTGCTGCCATTACTGATGATGAACAATGAAGATACGAGAAATTCAAGAAGATAGAGCCACCACAGTTCTAGGATGGACAGACCAAGGATGCACATGTGTTTCTTACTACTTGCACGGTGTTACTAGAGACTGTGGGTCTAGCAAATACACATAGTGTGAGGTATGTTACTCTCCAGCTCCGTGGGCTAGCCAGGGATTGGTGGAGGACTTATTCAGGATCCCTTCCAACTGGGTCTCCTTAGATGACTTTGGAGGCATTCTTTGATGCCTTCTATGCTCGAATTTTCCCTTGGAGCATTCGAGAAGAGAGCCAATTGAGATTTTAGAGCATGTGGTAGGGCACCATGATAATTTCAGAGTATAAGGTACATTTTTTCCAGTTGGCCCATCATGCTACAACTATACTTCTGACCAAGGGAGAGAAGGTCCATCAATTTATTAGAGGGTTGGTTTATTCGATCAGGCAGTCTATATTCTGGGTAGCTAGAGATGGAACTTCCTTCCAGTTAGTGGTTAGTGCTTCCAAGGAGGCAGAGTTGATGCAGAAAGAGGAGTTTGGGGACCCCAAAAGGGTCTGTACTTCAGGACAATACTCACGTGCCTCATCAGGGGCAAAGGTATAGTTAGAGGAGGTGGTTCATTTTAGCATCGTGGGGTTTATGTAGCCTTGCCAGCTTTAGAGGGGGGACGAGGTCCCCGTGATTTCTATAGTTCAGGGCATAGTAGATTTGGTTCTAAGCAGAGGCCTACAGGCCGAGGAGACTATAACATCTCTCATGCTTCTTCACAGCAGTGGTCCACCCCAAGATCTTGCTTTGGATGTAGATCTCTCGATCATTTGTTACGGTAGTGCCCTAGGTAGACTCATTTTGGTACCCATCATACATACTTTGCCATACCAGTTAGAGATCCAATACCACCAGCCAGAGGTTCAGCCCCACAGACTAAGGGTTGTGGTAGAGGTAAGACAAATAGAGGTGGACGCATTGGTAGTAGGGGAGGAGGTGATATTTCCACTCAGTCAAGTGGTAGGGGGTCAACTTCTTCGAGTGAAGGTTGAGGTGCTCATTATTATGCTTTTCTAGGTAGGCCCAAGGTTGAGGCCTCTGATGCTGTGATTATAGATATTATTCTAGTTTTCCATCTTTTTGCATCTGTGTTATTTGATCCTGGATCTACTTATTCATATGTATTTATATATTTCTCCTTGGGGTTTTAGTTACCTTGTGATTCCATGTCTGTGCCTGTTCATGTTTTGACCTTAGTAGGAGAGCCTTTAATAGTGGATTGGGTGTACCGATCCTATCTTGTTATTTTGGCTGGCTATGAGACTTGGGTAGATATGATTATACTGGATATGGTAGATTTTGATGTTATTTTGGATATGGATTGACTATCTCTTTATTGTGCTATTCGTTATTGTTATGCCAAGACTGTTACCTTAGCCATGCTAGGTAGATTAAGGATTGAGTGAACTGGTTTGAGGGGTTCATATCCTAGTAAATTGATATCTTATATAAGGGTCCAAAAATTGATTGATCACGGGTGTTTGGCTTACTTAGCTTTTATTCATGATACTGCTACTGAGTCACTTTTTATGGAGTCTATTTCGGTGGTCTATGAGTTTCCGAATATGATTTCTACTGATTTTCCTGGAGTCCCTCCTGATTGGGACATTGACTTTGTATTGACCTTAAGTTGGGCACTAAACACATTTCTATCACTCTCTATTAGATGGCTTCAGCTGAGTTGAAAGAGCTAAATGAGCAACTTCAGGATCTATTGAGTAAGGGCTTTATTTTCCTAGTGTTTCACCTTGGGGTGCCCCAATTTTGTTTGTTAAGAAGAAGGATGGGTCTATGATGATGTGTATTGATTATAGATAGTTGAACAAAGTGATTGTCAAAAACAAGTATCCTCTTCCTCACATTGATGATTTGTTTGACCAGGTTTAGGGAGCTGCATTGTTTTCTAGGGCTGACTTGAGTTCTGGGTATCATCAACTCTATATTCGACCATCAAACATTCCCAAGATAACCTTTTGGACTAGGTATGGCCATTATGAGTTTCTTATTATGTCATTTAGTTTAACTAACGCCCCTGCAACATTTATGGAGTTGATGAATGGGGTGTTCCAGCCGTATCTAGACTCATTCGTAATTGTGTTCATTGATGATATTTTGGTCTATTCCAAGACTAAGGAGGATCATGTGAGATATTTGAGAATCGTGCTCCAGAGGCTTAGGGAGGAGAAGTTGTATGCAAAATTCTCCAAGTGTGAGTTCTGGTTGAGTGCGGTAGCATTCTTGGGGCACGTGGTATCTAAGGAGGGTATTCGAGTTGATCCAACAAAAATTAAGGCCGTTTAGGATTGGACTAGGCCTACCTCAGCTATAGATATTCGCAGTTTTATGGGCTTGGCTGGTTATTATCGCCATTTTGTTTAGGGTTTCTCCACTATTATAGCTCCACTGACTAGACTTACTCAGAATAATATGGTGTTCCATTGGTCCGATGAGTGTGAGGAGAGCTTCCAAAATCTTAAGTTATTATTGACTTTAGCACCTACTCTGACATTACCAAAGGAGGGTGTCGATTTCACAATCTATAGTGATGCTTCATGAGTGGGGCTAGGTGATGTGTTGATATATAAAGGGAAGGTTATTGCTTATGGTTCTTGACAGTTGAAGGTCCATGATAAGAACTACCCCACCCATGATTTAGAGTTATTTGTGGTTGTGTTCATATTGAAACTATAACGTCATTACTGTTATGGAGTCCATTGTGAGATCCTTACTGACCATCCTAGTCTTCAATATATCTTTAGTTAGTGAGATCTAAATCTGAGGCAAAGATGGTAGATTGAGCTCCTAAAAGATTATGACTTGACTATTCTCTATCATCCTGGGAAGGCCAATGTGGTGGCCGATGCATTGAGTAGGAAGAATTCTAGTATGGGAAGCCTAACAACTATTCGGGTTGAGGAGCGATCGTTGGCTAGAGATGTTCAGAGGTTTGCTAATGGGTTAGTGAGGTTGCAAATTTTAGAACAGGGTGGAGTGCTTGATTCTATTGAGGCCTGCTCATCTTTGATAGGTCAGATTTGTGAGAGGCGGTTTGAGGATGAGAAGTTGTGTATTATTCTGGAGAAAGTGACTAAGGTGAAGATTGGGAGGCAAAGCTTGATTTTGATGGTGTTTTGAGGAATGGGAGTAGTATCTGTGTGCCTAAGGTGGGAGGTTTGACCAGGTTGATACTAGAGGAGGCACATTGTTCTAGATATTCCATTCACCCAGGGGCAATAAAGATGTACCATGATTTGCGACAACATTATTGGTGGCCTAGTATGAAGAGGGACATAGTTGAGTTCATTACCAAGTGCTTGAAATAGGTCAAGTGTGAGCACTTGAGGCCGGGTTGAGAGCTTCAGAAGATGCCTATTCCTGAGTGGAAGTGGGAACACATTTCCATGGACTTTGTTATTAGCCTACCTCTTACTGTCAGGAGTTTTGATTCTATTTGGGTGGTGGTGGATCGATTGACCAAGTCTGCACACTTCATTCTGGTTAAAGTGAGGTACAACGTGGAGAGACTGGCCTAGCTTTATATTAGTCAAATAGTGAGACTTTACGGGGTCCTATTGTCTATCATATTGGATCGGGGCTCGTTGTTTACTTCACACTTTTAGAGAGCCTTACATCATGGTTTGGGGACCCATTTAGATTTGAGTACAACTTTTTACCCCCAAACTAATGGCCAATCCAGGAGGACCATTAAGGTACTAGAGGATATGCTTTGAGCCTGTGTTATTGATTTTGGAGCTAGGTGGGATCAACATTTGGCCTTAGCAGAGTTTTCTATAACAACAGTTACCATTCCAATATTTAGATGGCTCCTTTTGAGGCCTTGTATGGACGAAGATGCAGATCGCCCATAGGTTGGTTTGACACGCTAGCGGTGGTGAGCATGGGTGTTGATATGTTAAGAGATGATCTTGAGAGATTATGATTGATTTAGAGTAGATTGGTGATAGCCCAGACTCACCAAAAGAGCCATGCTGATAGGTGGGTTCGACCCCTGGAGTTTGCGGTTGGTGATATGGTTTGATTGAAAGTCTAACCTTTGAAGGGTATTATGAGATTCAGGAAGAAGGGAAAGCTAAGCCCGAGGTTTATTGGGCCTTTTGAGATTCTTGGTAGAGTGGGGGAGATGGTTTATAGACTTGATTTTCCATCCAACCTGACCTCAGTCCATCCCATTTTCCATGTTTCGATGTTGTGGCGTTACATCTCAGATGAGTCTCATGTGATTTCTGTGGATTTAGTCAAATTGAGCCCTGATTTGACTTATGAGGAGCAACCAGTGGCCATTTTGGATAGAAAGGTGAGGAAGTTAATAACTAAGGAGATCGCTTCAGTGAAGGTCCAGTGGAGTCGTAGGCCCGAGAATGACGCTACGTGGGAGATAGAATTTGATATGCGGGCTCAGTACCCTCAGTTTTTTGAGTCTTCAGTAATGTTCCTTATCTCATGTTTGAGGACGAACATTGTTTTTAGTAGTAGATGATGCAATGACCTCGAAGGCCATTTCTGGTACTTTTAACTTAATTACCATTTTTCACTTTCCAAAAGTTGGCTTGGGTCATATTTGGTCAAGTCTAAAATTTGGATTTTGAAAATCTTTTAAAAAGTTAGAGTTTTGCAAAGTTTCCAAAAGTTGGCTTGGGTCATATTTGGTCAAGTCTAAAATTTGGATTTTGAAAATCTTTTAAAAAGTTAGAGTTTTGCAAAGAAAGAGTTTTCTAAGGCTTAAAGTTGGAAATTTGGAGTTTTGAGCTCATTTTTAATTGAGTGTCAGAATTTGATTCTGTTGATTCCATCAGTTTCAAAATGTTGAATCTCGTCTAGGGGAATTTGCATAATTGAATTTGGAGTTAAAGCAAAGATTTTAGGCCAAAAGTTACAATTCTATTTTTTTTGGATCATAGATTTTACATTGGTCAACATTCAGAGTTTGGGATCTTGTATTTAAATTTCGTTAGTTCCAGTGGCTCTGGGTGGTGAAACTAATGCTGAAAATGACTTCACTGCAATTTTAGAGCTTCCATGAATATTTTGAGTTTTTGAGTCTGAAACTAATTTAAATGATCTTTCTTGGGTTCAGGACCACGAAGGTCTTTAATTCGAATTCTGACGATTCCATTGAGTCCAAATCGTCATTTGTGGTGGGGTTCTATTTTGGTTTGTGTTCACGGGGTTCCAAATGAATTCTCGAGGGTCCAATTCTTATTTTTTGATGGTTGTGTTTTGTTAGTGTAACTTTTTCTGGTGCAGGTCCAGGTTACTCTCCGCGATCGCTCCGTATTCATGGAGGTCAATTCATTTAGACCTTCACATTCGTGGGATGGGGTCCGCATTAAAAAACTTGTGGCACGTGAGGTTTTCCAAGCCTCCACCTTCATGGAGTACACTTTCGCGTTGGTGGAGTGTTAGTCCTCTCTGACCTCCGCATTTGCGGACAATGCTTGGCATTCTCGGAGTGTTGTTCCTGTTTGGATAGTGTGTCTTTTTAAATACGGGATTTAAACCCTTTTCACCATTTTTAATATTTTCAAGCTCGTTCTAAAAGAGGATTTTCAAGGTTTTGAAGGCAAATTGATTGGGTAACTATTTTCTAACCTATTTAATTGATTAATTGATGATTTTAACTTCTAATTTAGGAATTTTAATGGTGTAAATTGGGGATTTTTGGATATGGATTTCCTAAACTTGAATCGTTGATTCCTCCCTCATTTTAACTCCATTTTCGAAATTATTTTCACTGTTGAGTTTCTTATTACATGGAGAACATTTTCATATATTAATTTTCAGATTCTAACAATATTTTTTGGCATGGGATTTTTGAATATTTTACCCTTTTTCACTGAATTAAGTGATTTTAGTGTCATTAGATTTGTTATGTAATTGTGATACTATATTTGAATAGATTGTGGCGATTTGGAATACTTAAAAAGAGGGAAAGCGATGATTTCAACTTGATTTGGGACTGAAATTGAGGCAAGTGAACTTCTAACCTTCTGTTAAGGATGATTGAACCTTCTATGCTCCTATATGAATTGAATTGAGTATTTGGGGATAAAATTATACCATTGTAGGCTTGATCAAGATTATTCATATTGAATACTTGCTCATACATTGATATATTGATCTATAAATAGATGGTGATTTTGTAATCTATGTGACCTTGTGAATTATTCATTATTGGTATTGAGATGGTGCATATATTGTGATATGGTTGAGATATTTAGACATTGATGATATTGAGATACTAATAAGACTATGATATTGAGACTATGGTGAAATTGTGATACAGATGTTATCGAGACACTGATGATATTGAGATGTTGATTATATTGAGATCATTACGATGTTGACACTATAATATAATTGTGATATTGCATTCATTTTGATTTGTGCATTGATACTCTTGATAGCTACAACCGAGATATGAGTAAGGTGACATGTGATTGGTGGCCGAGGTCTCTACAGGTCGATATTTAGCCGAGGTCTCTGCAGATGATATTTAGGTCCGAGGTCTTTTTTGGATAGGTACGAGGTCTCTTCCGGATAGGGTGAGCATTAGTTAAGGTCTTTGCCAGCGGTGTTCACACATACACGAATAGATATATCCCCCAAGGGTTCTGACTGAGGCAGACAACCATATCTGATTAACAGATCTGTATTCTAGGACAGACATGCATCACGATTAATTTACATTGCATTGTATGAGACGCACCTCATGACATTCATTTCATCTCACATCATACTTGGTTGATGTTGTATTCTTATCTTATCCTTGTTGTAAGTATTTGTTGGAACTAGTAGTATTCCCATGTATTGAGATATCATGCCAGATGATGAGTATATCTATATTATTGTGATCTATATATTATATTATGTTTTGACTTTTCTGAGTGTAGGGTTGTAGTTCGGTGGATTGTGGTTGAGATTTAAGGAGTTATTTGTGTTCTTCATTACTTTACTTTAGGTTAGTTCCATTTCGCTGAGTACCCTTTTGTTTGATTCTCACCCCTTACTACATTTTTGTAGGTTGTGAGCTCGGTCCATCCTACTAGATTTTTCTCAGTTTGGGATCAAGCTTCTGGATATTCGTTGAGGTAGCTGCTTCGGTCCCCAACATACTTTTGAGGAGTCCTTGTTATGTTATGTTCTATTTGAGTATTAGACATTTGAGACATATATTTCTTTTGAGTATTCTACATTTAGAAGCTTATACATGTGACACCAGTTCTTAGGATGGTTGTAGTTGTTTTGTTTCCACATTTATATATCTTATTAGACTGTTCATCTTCTGCTTCTTCTATATTTGTTAAGTTGTTGGGTTTGGGTTGACTCGCCTTGGTAGGTTAGGTGAGTGCCATCACACTTGGATTTTTGGGTCGTCACTCTCGCCTAACCCACCAAGATGAGTCAGCCTAAACCTTCTCAAATTCATACATAATACTAAAAGCAGAAGAAATAAAGTCTAATAGATAGGACAAACACTAGATAATCAAGTCTACAACCATCCCAAGACAATACAAGTCTCAATGCGCAGTTCTCAACTAGATTATAATAAGATAATGAATCCTCAAGGGTCTATCGGAGAGACAAGCAACTATCTCTCAAGAAATCTTGAAGCTCAATCCTAATACTAGAAGGATGATAACTTAAGTGAAACTGGGCTCACAACCTACACGCAAGTGTAAAAGCAGCGGTAAGTACCAAAAAATGGAAACTCAACAAGAATATCTAAACACAAGTAAAGAATACCGAACAAAATACTCCTTCCACACTAATCACATACTACCAAAATACACATCTGCACTCAGAAAAGTCCCAACACAACAATAACAATATAGATATACATGAACCACACCACAATTATTCTTAGCAGTCGCCACAAGATATAATTCAAATATACAGTAGTGTCTCATTGTACAGCTTAATTATATAATAAATATCTCAAGGTAGTTTCAAATACTCAACATATATAATCCAAGCATAATCATCTCATCATCCAATCTCAATAACCAAATCAAGTCACAATTATAAGGTAGGATGATATGAAATGTAATGAAATGATATGTAATGAAATGAAATGAATTAATGTAATATCAAGTAATCATGATGCATATCTGTCCTACGATACACATCCACCGATATCATCAGTCTAAAATCCATGAGGTACATATTTGTACATATACCTACCTTGGAGCATGAGACAAGTCCCCTGTATAATCAGTGTCACATGCCATAGAGCGTGTATCCCATACCCATGATGAAGTAATGTCTTATGCCACGGAGCATGTGGCCCGTCCCTATAATGAATCAATGCCACATGCCACGGAGCGTGTGTCCCATCCCCAAATACATAGATCATATCAGTGGAACTCAATCAAGAATGCGCAACAATAACATGCTTATAGGGAGTAATATGATGTGCATCCAAGAGACCCCATTATAACAAATATGTCAATTCTAATCAATTCTCACAATATACAAGACATAACAATTGATCCATTCCAAGCTTCTAGTCAATTCTCTAATCCACAAGTGACATTCAACAATAATTTCTCCAACATTTACTATGATCAAGCACAACATGATCCACAATCCACATTTGTATAACACAGGGGATTCTTAATACAAAATCACATATCAAAACATATCCAACTCTAATATTCACTTTTACATCATTAGGGAATTTTTACAATTGAATTCAATTCTTACATTTTACCAAGTTCAATCATCCAACAACAATTATCCAATCATTCTAAGCCACAAATCAAGGAAATATAATGTTCAAGTAGGCTTAACAAGGTTTAGAAATCCACTTGCCTCAAACAATAGCCAAATCAAGCAAATATCAGAGCTTTTTTTTTTCTCAAATTCACACTCAAAATGTCACAATCTAGTCAAATACAGATTCACAATCTCAATACGAAGCCGATGACACTAATATCAAGCAATTCGAGTGAAAAGAAAAAAATGGTCCAAAATTCTCATACAAAAAACGTTTTCGAAATCTAAAAGTTATTACATGAGAATGTTTTCCAAGTAATAAATAATTCAATGATAAAAACCATTTCAAAAAAGGAGCTAAAATAAACTCATAATCATCATTTTTTGATCAAGAATCGATACCCGGATAAATCCCATTTTCTCCAATCAAATATCCTCAATTTCATGTTAAAATAACAAATTAATCAATGAAAATTGAAGAAATGAATTGTAAATACATCATTCGATAGTGTACCCATGAAAAAATACTTCAAAATCATTCACCCCGAGCTCAAAATGTTAACAGTGGAGGAAAAATGGGGTGAAACCCGACTTTCAAAACTTTATAGTGTTTCAGGCATCCAATACTCCATGAACGCGGGGAGAAGTTGCGAAAGCAGAGGGTATCTCGGTCAAACATCTACGAATACGAATTGTACAACATCTAGGACTCTGCGAATGCGGATGGGGGCTTCGCGAACATAGAGTTCAACTTGGGCTGCACTAGATTTCAAAAAATCAACTGTATTTCAAAACTCGAAACGGACACCAGGTTTCTTTTAAAACCTGATGCACACAAACTAAATATGTATCTCAAACAAAAATGATGTTTCAGATTCAATGGAACTATCAAAATTTGATTTCGTGGTTTCCTTGACCTGACACCCGATAAGGCTCATTAAAACTAGTTAAAAACTTGAATATCCAAAATAACCTAAAAAAACTATAAATTACAACGAGACTATTTCTAATGTTAGTTTCACCATCCGAAACCATTGAAACTGTTGAAATTTTTATTAGAGCTTTTGAACTCCGAATGTTGACCAAAGTCAAACTATGGTCCGAATTCAATAAAAAATGAAACTTTGGGTCCAAAATCTTTATTTTATCTCCAAATTCTGTTCTATTAGTTCTCTTAGACCAGATTATGCATTTTGAAGCTAATGGAATCAATGGAATCACATTTAAACTCCCAAAACTCAAGGTGACCTCAACTCAATATTTCAAACCTTAAGCCTTTAGAAACTCTTTCTTTAGCAAAATTTCAACTTTTCGCAAGGTTTTCAAAATTAATCTTGTTAACTCATTCAAAAATGACTCAAAGCAACTTTCAGGAAGGGCAAAATGATAATTTAACTAATAATACCAAAAATAACCTTAGGGTCATTACAAGGGAAGCAAAAACAAAACTAAGAAAATATCTCAAATGAAGGTCTCCTAATAATGTCCAAGCACTCCAATGCATAGGCACAAACTTCCAAAACATGTTGGACTTTGAATCATAAAAAACGGAGTCTCCGAGCTCTAGTCATATCATTACAAAGTTGAGGGAATAAGCTGAAAAATGGGTTTTGAACGACATAAGTAGCCTGGAATTAACCCTTGACGAATATGGATCATCTTCTGCCAACATAGGGAACAAGCCCAACAACAGTGTGCAAATGTGAAGAACAACTTGGTCCGCACTAGAATAGCAAAAGCCAAATTTTGGTTTTGATGTTCTGAACTCATTCAGAGTCTTGTGAATGCTAACCATATGAGAAGTTTGATTTTAAAAGACATTACGAACTTAACAGTGCAGTCAAAATACTGGGTGAAAGTCATTTTGACAAAAAGTGGGTCACACATTCAAGCATCATTTTAAATTAAAATTCACCAAAGAGCTTGGAATGAGATTGAAAGCCTCAAGACATGTATGAAAGGTCATTTTACACCAAAGTCTATGTTCTAGAGCTAATCTGATGGAATTCTCATTTGCGCATGATTTCCAAGTATGTTGATCAAAGTCAAACTTGGGCCAAAAGTTTAAAGGCTAAAATGCCTAATGGCATAAACTTGCACTAGTTATCTTGAGAACCAAGCTGCCCACACTCCTAGCCTAAATTGACCATTTCAAAGTTGATGGAACCATCAAAATTGCATTTTGAGGATCTCGTCCTAGAGTTTTGACTGAATTCAACCATTCAAACTCAAAGTAATTTAAAACACAAAACAGGCATAAAAACAAATGACGACTAGGAAATCAAACTTTTAGTGACAACAAATCATAAATGTCTTGAGATTGCTATCAAAAAGCTAGAAATGCTTAAAAGATTGAGAAGTGAAGAAAATGACCTGAAAGTCATTACAATTCTAGAATGAAAGTTCTAGAGTGAAAATCTAAGGAATATAACTAGAGGGGTAATTTTAGAAAAATGAAGTTAGAAATATTTAGAAAAGAGTAATAATATTCCTCACTAGAATCTTTTATCATCATCTACAAATATTGGTGGTTGATTTGAATCGTAGTTGTGCTGAAACAAAAAGTTCTTTACTGAAGAGTGGATGCTCAAGTAAGCAAGTGAGAAAAAATAGATAGCAACAAACAAGGTTTCTAGAATGCGAGTAAAAGAAAATATTTTGAATGTAGAGAGTTGTAAGGTTAAAGCTGATCCTCACATTGAATTAACGAGAATAAAATTCATATCGCGAGCAACTAATAGTTCTCAACAATATTCGATATAGTAATTCACATTGTGAAGTAATTGAATGGCTAACTAATTTATGAAGAAAAATATTATGTAATGCCATGATAATAGATATGAAACCAAACTAAATGATGATTTCAAATCAAGAAACAAAACATGCAATTTAATACTGATCATTAGTTCCAAATAAAAAACAAAATAGCATTAGTTCTGGCAATCAAAGTCATACGAAATAAAATAGTCTCCATAAAAATAAAAGATGCAATTTTCACTTGACAAAATAACTTTTTTCATTGCAAATAGATCTTATGAATATTATAACAATTATTTGTTATTCTTGAAATTTAGACACTCTGGTTGCTACCACCTGCATATGTGATAACATATATGTTTTTAAAATTACATCAATAATAAGTTATAAAAAATATTTAGGAAAAAATTTTCTTATAAAAATGATTTATTTTACTTATAGGCAAATGTTGATTTCTTCCACAATTTTTAGCTTCATAATACTAAAAAGGGCAAGCCCAATGCACTAAAGCTCCCGTTATACGCATGGTCTGGGGAAGGGCCCGACCACAAGGGTCTATTTTCCACAACCCTACCTTGCATTTCTACTAGAGGCTATTTTCAAGGCTTGAAGTCGTGACCTTCTGGTCACATGACAACATCTTTACCAATTGTTCCAAGGACTCTTTTGATTTAAAAGAAAAAAGATATTAGTGTTATAATCGAAATTAATGTAAAAAAATAAAATTTAATCTCACATCCTATATGGATGTATAATCCAAAATATTGATTCAAATTTATAAGAATTTTAGTAAATATCACCAATTTATAAACTCAAAATAAATATGATACCAAATTTGATTGAAGCACTAACCTAATGATAAAACTCACTGCCATATTCATTGGGTAGGTCTACAGCTGGAGGTGATTAGGAGGAGAAAAACTCAGCTCGATTGATTCGGGATGCGAGACATCAGCTTCTAGGTAGGTTAGGGTTTCTCTAAACTTTAGACTAAGTTGAAATGTATGCATATTTGAGCTGGAATGTATAGAAATATACTATTTATAGATGGAATTATGGAACATGTGTTGTATATGGCTGGGTTTGCTCTGTGTATATATATATATGATGATATGGTACGATGGTTGTTGTACGGAGGGCTGTGTTAGCTATAGGTGCTATATTTGCTGAGTTCTGGAACTATCAGACTACGAAAGAGATTGGTTGGGATGCAAACATGTGATAGGTACGTACACTTAGCTTGACTCTTCCTTGTATGTCTGTGTGGACTGAGGCTACTGAAATCTAACTTATGAGGATACCAAGTGCTTACATACCTTGTGCACTAGTTCTAGTATCTATATCTGATTCTAGGGGCTCTGCTTGGTTAGGATATATATATATGATTCGACTATGGTTGCCTATATCTATTTTGAGTACTTATGGCTGCCTAGATTATGGTAGAAGTTTTTGATTAAATATGATTCTGCATTTCCCTATGAGTTATATGGTCCAGTATACTGTTGTTATCTATTATGTACCTTTATTATTGGCTAATGACTGGAGAAACACACCATATTCTAGAAACGGTTATAGTTGTACTCCTAAAAGAACCTTGTGACCTGTGATATGAGATGTGTACCTACTGAGCCACTGACAGGTTAGAGACGGAAGTGTGACCCTATTAGCGAGGTGGAGGTTATATCCTATGGTCCTCCTAGGGATATCTGTGATGAGACACTAGTTATATGGGTTAGTCCTAGGGACTGATACCCTGTTTAAAGAGGGGCACATTATCAGTGGGTTGGCACATGATTGCCTTAGATGATATCTTTTGCAGCAGCTTGGCTGCGATATGATTCTAGGTAAGCGACATCCTTGTTATGGTCTAGCCTCTTGTGCCTTAGCTTAGGTTAAGCTGACACTGCTCTATGAGTCGCTTTACACGGGGAAAGAGCCTGGTAAGGGCCTAGTATGGGCTAATACCATGGGATAAGTATGTGTTCTGACTTTGACTTGTATCTGATTGAGTGCATATCCTGATGCTACTGAGATAGGTTGGCTGTGAGACTATTTGTTGATTATATGTCATATTGTGGCCTAGTTCTAGTATAGATATGGCTCTACCGGGTTGGATTGTGTGAGATACCTATGTTATGATTGTTATTGCCTATGTTTACTCTAGGCACTTGGGGTTGATGAGGTTATGGTTTACTTGGTCGTAGTTGGGTATGACTCTATAGTGACCAGTGATATATACACTCCGATCTACTATTGACAGTTGTTGCGCACTAGTTCTTTATATCTAATATTGGGGTATCTGTTGTATCTGAGAGAGGCGCTAGTTACAACTGTGTGGATTGGATTACATGAGATACCTATGTTATGATTGTCTTTGCCTACATCCACTCTGGTATGATATGACTTTGGAGTTCTGGATCCAGATAGACTGGTTGAGTGAGTGACTATTTCGATATGCTTTGAGACCTAGATGACGCACCCTGCAGTTCGAGTCTCACTTGACCACATTCAAGTGTTTGAGACCTCGGGTGATGTGCCTTGTGGTCTGAGTCTCCCGTGGATATGTTTGAATGTCTGAGACCAGAGTTCTGATTTTAAAAGTGTTCGAGCACTTACTGATACTTTGAGTCTCAGACCTCGTTGATCATATTTTTAGGGCTAGGCCTCATCAATTGATATTTCAGTTCGAGGACGATATTGATTATGTTAGGGAGGTTCTTTCTCCCATCTGGCCTTGGCTGACTGCCTAATCGGAGGCTAGGTCGAGAGGACTAAGGGTTCGAGGCCTAGTATGATATTGGTTATTGGATGGGTCGAAGACCCGACTGATTTCTTATGGATCCACATACCTATACATACCCTGATTGTTTGTGGGTGTACCCTCTAGGCTTATAGGGGCTAAGGGGGCATTCAGGCTTAGACACTAGGGCCTTATACTCACATACAACCGATCTATGATTATGTGATATTGGGAGTTGAATTCTATTGTGATTCGGTTTATCAGATTGTGTGCGGGTGTACCTTCTATGTTTATGGGGGACCAATTGGTGCACAAAAATAGATATCAGAGCCTTGCACCCGCGTACAATACTACATGGTTGAGACTAGAGATTTAGGACAAGTACTCTGTGGTTGGGTAATTGGCTTGCCTGTAGGTGGGATCTAACGAGTGCCATCATGACTGGGACCGAATCATGACATGCAATTTTCTATGACTCGTATAAAGGCTTTGTGGTTTTGAAGGCACTAAAAATTATTCTAAGTGTCAGACTATTCTATGATAAAGGACTATGACCGTCATCTATCCTACGACCCATAAATGGCATTTCATTATTTTAAAATTAAAATCATAGTCTCTAAATCTTAAGCCATGACTCAATTGGACGATCTCATAGAAGAGTCTATGAATTGTAAAAGGTGATCATAGACCTAATGAGGCAAATTCTAGTAACTTTTATTTCGAGGCCTTGTTTCTATGAGAGGCCTTTTACGACTAGTAAACTAGACCTCGACCCATAGATAGGGTCTCGTAGTTCACTTCCGTAGTTTGAATGGAGGGTCTTTTGTCTTTTTCCCACCCTTTCCCAAGCTAAACCTTGACATTTGGAGGTTATTGTGAGCCCCTTAATAGCACCCCATGACTCTTTTCTCCTAATTACACTTAGAATCTTTTGAGATCTAAAGGACTGGAGAAAAATCTAGGATTTCAAACATTCAATGGTTTTTCTTCAAGTCTTATTGTAATCCTTGGATTCCAGGTACGTAAAGCTAACAGAACATTGGACTGAGTTTGTCCACATGCCCCTTCATATTCATTAACTCCTTTTGGGTTGAGAACTGAATTTCGAGTCCTATTATTGAGTTCCTAAATTGTCCATGATTTCTTTGAGTTCCTATATACTTGAATATGTATAGATGATAGTTATAAGTTTAATATTTGATTGAGGTGCATGTTCAGTTATTCATTCACATGAATCAAAATTAATGATACAAATTGGTTTGTATGCATGAGTTGAGTGAGTTGAGTTAAAAGTGTGAATTATGCTCGTTTTGAATGAGATTAAGTGGAGATGAGTTGAATAAGTTTACAAAATTATGATTATTTTTAATATGAATATTTTGAGTCCAAATGATTTATTTTGAACTAGGGCTTTGATGAGTTTTGAAAGGATTTGAAAAATGTTTCTTTATTTTAAAAGCAAGAATTGGTGATTGAGATGAGGTTGATTTGATGAGGGTATAATAAAATTAAATGAGATGATTTGATTGAGTCAAATTGATCAAGCATAAAAGCATATTGGATTTTTTTTTGTGGACTAGTATTGAGCACCGATTTGGGTAAAATAAAATAACAACGTAAATGCAAACACTACGTAGCTAATGTAGGATAAAAACTATGCCTCTCTTATACCAAAAGAAGACTTTGATTAATTGTGAATTAAATGAGGTTTGACCATCCCTTACCCTGGTAAGGTGTTGGATGGTTGCGACAATGTCAATGCAAACATTTTATTATCACTAGCTCATAAGTGATGATTTTCGGTTAAAGAAACTTTCACTTAATGATTGGTTTGATTGGCTTGAGCTGCATATTATTGAGTCTATCTTCAAAACATATTTTATTCTTAAGCTTGTATATTTTACTAAGTTAAGTTGACTTTTGAATTGAGTTCCTTGAGTTGAGAATCTTTGATTACAACCTTTCCTTTTCAACTATTTTACATTCTATACATCCAAGTATTTATTCCATTTGGTGCTGCATCATTTCATGATGCATATACAGGTTCTAGGGATCCTCAACAAACACCTTGTTGATGATCTACTTCATTCCAGAGATAGTAGTGAGACCTCCTTGCATCCAGAGAACTCATTTTTATTTTATCTTAAAGTTGAGAACTTTCTTTTCTTTTGAGGTAGCCATTGACCTATCATATTCACCTTCTGGATAGTGATAGAGGCTTCGTAGACTTAGATTGGGTTAACATTCCTTTGAGTCTGTTTCCTAAACCTAATATCTTTTGAGTTGATTGATTTGGATTATTTTATCTGAAACTTTTTCCACATTGAGTCATTGATCTGGCTAGTCCACCATATTATTCTCCTTATTATGATTTGAGTCTTTCATTGAGTGATTAATGGAGTGATCGGACCAAATGGTTCACTTGGAAACTAGTAATATTTTTTGAGTGTTGACCTTGCCTAGGGTACCCATTAGAGGAATGACAAACAAGGTGGCCGAGGAGGGAATAAAAGAGGTTGTGGAGGTCGTGGTAATATTAATATAGGTAGAGGAAAAACTCATCCAGGCAGAAAGGTCACCCATCAGAATGATAGGGCTCAGTTTTATATGTTTCCGAGCAAGATAGAGATTGAGGTATCTGATGCAGTTTATTCTTATCAGCAATTAGATAGCTACTATTTTATTTTACCCAAGCTCTACTTATTCTTATGTGTCAGTAAATTTTACCTTGAGTTTTGATGTGATTTGTGATATACTTGATGCCTCTATCCATGTTTCCACTCTATATCTATCATGCTTGTTTTGTCTTGTTTGGGTTTTTAGACTTAGGCTGACTTGATGATTTTGGACATGACTAATTTTGATGTTCCCCTATCATGTAGAGCTTAATTCTAATGCTAAAATTATGACGTTAAAGATTCCGAGTAATGAAAGGTTATAGTAGGAAGGGATGTACAATCCTAAACTAACTAAGGTCATATAATACTTTCGATCTAGAAAATTTGTGGACAAGGTTGTTTGGATTATTGGGATAATCCTTGGGATATTGATGCTGAGTCTCCCTCTATTGAGTCCATTCCTATAGTGTATGAGTTTAAGAGAGTATTTCCTATGAATTTTCTCAATATACCTCAAGATAAGGATATAAATTTCTACATCGATTTAAAGTCAGGCACTCACCAAATCTTTATCCTTCCTAATCTCATGGCCCAAAAATGTTTAGAGAACTTAAGGTTCGGATCTAAAAACTCATTGATAAGGATTTCATCCACCTAATGCTTCACCATAAGGTGTAACAGTCTTGTTTATCAAGAACAAAAGGATGGTAGTATGAGGATATGTATAGACTATTGGCCGTTAAATAAGGTCACCATTTAAAATAAGTACCCTTTGCCTCGTATAGATGATTTCTTTGACCAATTGCAAGATGTATTGGTGTTCTCTAAAATTTACCTAAGATCTTGTTACCATCAAACAAAGATTAGGTCTCAATATATGCCATAGAGAGCGTTCAGAACCCAATGTGATAGATTTGGGAGTATATTGGGACTAGTTTCTACCAATGTATGAGTTCTCTTACAATAATATCTATTACTCTAGCATTGATATAACCCCAGTTGAATCTCTCTTTAATTTGTTCGAGGTTGGAGATATAAAACCTATTGGGGTTGATCTGGTAAAGGATGCATAGGATAAGGTAAGAAATATCCTAGCCAAGCTTCTAGAAACCCCAAGTCACCAAAAAGAACATGTAGACTGAAAGATTAGGGATATGACATTTTATCTTGGTAACTAAGATCTTATAAAAATGTTGCCCATAAAGGGTATTATAAGATTTGGCAAGAAAGGCAAGCTCAATCCTCTCTATATTTGCCCATTCAAGATCATTGATTATGTAGGGACAACTACTTATATATTGGCTCTACCATCTAGATTGTCAGAATTCCATCAAGTTTTCTATATTTCCAATCTGAAGAAGTAACATGGTGATGAAGATCATAACATTAAGTGGGACTTAATGTTATTGGATAAGAATCTTCGAGGAAGAGCTAGTAAAAATTTTATATCACGATGTTTGAAAGATGAGGAACATGGAAATTAAGTTGGTGAAAGTTCAATGAAAGCATCATCTAGTTAAGCAAGCAACTTGAGAAATTAAGAAGAATATGCCAGACAAGTTCCCCAGATGTTCGAAGATTCAGATACTATTGTACTCTTATCTTACCCTAGTTTTTTTATTTAATCACTTAGGGATGAGTAAAATGACCCTCCTGGTCATTTTCATCTTACTTGGAGAATTTTAGCATTTAGAGCTTTTCTATAGCGACTCCAAGTGATTTACGATTTACTGGTATTGGTAGCTCAATCGTCTAGTCGTTTGTTTGGGTTTTGTCTAGCTTTTCGTGTTTGGGGGTCCTTATAACTTGAAAAGCTGACTTCGGTCTATGATGTAGGTAAATAACCTAAGAACAAAATTATTATTGTTTCATCAGCTCTAGAATAACTAAATTAGGTTAAAAGCATGGTCGACTTGAGTATCGAGACCTTCTTTGTTAGTTTAAACCATTTAGTGTTTTGACTATTGAAATTTTGCCTAAGGTCAACTTTGGTCAATATTCTTGAAAATCACGCTCGGATGAGAATTCTTATAGCACAATTAGCTCCAGAATGACAACTTTGATCTAGAATGGCCTTTTGTGTGTGTCCCAAGACTTTCAATCTTATTCCAAGCCCCTTTGTTGATTTTGGGTTAAAATGGTGCTTGGATGTGGGACCCACATTCTATCAAAAAAACCTTGGACATAAATTTTGACTATATCATTGAGTTCAAAATGTCAAATTTGTTAGGGTAGCATAGTTTGTTTGCACGCACAGAATTTCGAGCAAATCCTCAATACCCATTGAAGTATTTTCAACTTATTGGTTTTAGTTGTTGCTGCCAAAATCTGGTGCAACCATATTCTTTCTGTGTGTTCGCAAGCTCATGGATGTGATCCCGAGGGCTTGTTGCCCAGACCTCTGTGATTGGGAGGCTCATGACAACATTTGCGAAGGATCCAACAGTGTGACCTTTGTGATCGCATGGGGCTTGATGCGATCACGATGTTGTGGCCCAATGGTCTCCGCGATTGCAAAGCACTGTTCTTGCAATCACAATGAAGGTTTTGTCTGGTCTTTTAACTTAATACCACACGCGAACTAGCCCTGACTCACATTTTTCTTTTTTGATATTGAGAGTTAGGGACCTCTATTTTGGGCGATTCTAGATGTGTTTGATCTGTGTGGTTTGTGTGTACACATTGGCATGTTTGGGAGGCATGCAAGGCGTTATTTTGAGGTATTTTCGTGCCCAAAGTTGATGCCCTTTTCTTTTTTAAGCTTTTATGGTGATTTTATTTGTTGGATTGATTTCTCCCATTTTAGGCGTCAATTTGTGCCCCATTTTGGGGTACAATCTCTATATTAAAGTTAGAGCCTTTTTACAGAGCTAATTGTGAGGTTTTTATTATGTGTCCCACAATCCCCTTTTTTATCCAATTTTAGGTCTATCTCCAAAAATTCAAATTTGGTGTCAAAACATTTGTATTGATGAAGTGGTCAACATTTTGATAGCACATAAGTATTTGGAATTGATTTCGACATAGAAAGTTGTCATGAAGTAGACTTGGAGTGCGCGTGTTTGGCTTCGACATGGGATACCATTTCCTTTTTTATTGAGCTTTATGAGGTATTATTAAGTATAAATTGGTTGTGTTTTGAATTGTATGTAATGAGTAAGGGTTTGAATTCTAGTTTCTTGTTTCTTGGTTCCCGGTTGAGCCTTATGCTAGGTTGCCTTCATGAGACTCTCAATTTAGTAAGTTCATTATTGATTATGTCTTAGTTTAGCCTAATTTAGATGGCTTGTTCGATGTTTATGATGGTAGCAAAATTGTACTTTAGAATTGCGTTTGGGTTGATCCATAGTTATTTAGCCTTTGTGGGCGGGAATTTCAGAGACTCAGTGTCTCTCATTAGCGTGGGATTCGTGTTGTAGCCTTGGTGTAGTGATTTTCACCTAGTTAGTCTTGTAAATAAATATTGTCCCTAATTCAGGGTTAAGTGTTAGATTCCTTCATATTTTCTCCATAGCCATTAGGCGGAGATTAGCGACACTGGTTTCTTTGGGAAATATACTTCCAGTCGGATTTAGTATCTAGATACTACCCTGTGGAATGTTTTCTTTCATAATGTCATCCTTGATATTTGATGGGAGTTGAGATTCTTTCAGGCATTTTTGTTGACTTGCAAGTTATATTTGAGCCCTAAGCCTTGATCAGAGACTTGTGGTGATTTCAGGTCATTTCTGTGCTCTAGGAATTAGGTACTTATAGTAATACTTGTACGTGATTTTTTGTGGTATTCGGGTGTTGGTAACGACTTTCATTTTATTGGCTCTTTGTTTGCTCATGGTTGTAGTCTACCCTGATGAATGCATTGGTTCTCGACATTATTTTGAGAAAGTAGGGTTGTTACCCAGATTATTTATATTGATTTTCTAAATAGGGGTCTTACTACCTCTGCTACTTGAATTAGAGGCATCTATGGTGCGCTCATTATATATTTTTAGGACCGAAGAATCTAGGATGCGCTCATTATGTTTTGACTCAGTTGATGAGCCCCCAACCCTTTCTATATATTGATTTGATTTATTCTCCCAAACCACATGGCAGAGTGGATCCTAGGGATCGAGATACAAATTGATATATATTGATGATAAGACCTAGATCAGGAGCAAACAGGTGTGTATGAGCATTCTCGAACTCACCATGGTAATCTCAGAGAAACGTATGGGTCCTACTTTCTAGCTGGGACTTGAAGTGGGTGTATACACCTTGGTATGAGATAGATGGCGCTATTGGATTTTCTTGGATAACTTTCATTCATATATGTATTACCTATCACAAACGTATTAGTTGTGTTTGTCGATAGTATGGGATGTCATGCGAGTTTACCTGATTATGAGTGAACCTTTTGGGCACAAAGGGTATTGTCTTCCTATTTGCAAACTTGCGGCAATATAAAGGGTGGTCTTTTGTTTGGCGGTAGTTACTGCTCTTGTTCTTGTTTGTCTAATCTTTTATGCAGGGTTTGTGTTGCCATAACCTTTTCTTGGCCTTTTATCTGCTATTTTTGTTTTTTTATGTTACTATGTTGTCTTCTAGTTGACCTCCTTCATATTGGGTCATAGTGTTAGGTTCTAGGTTGGTCACCAGGTATGCCCCTTGTTTATTTGATT
This sequence comes from Solanum aculeatissimum, assembly GCA_038996855.1. NCBI lineage: Eukaryota > Viridiplantae > Streptophyta > Magnoliopsida > Solanales > Solanaceae > Solanum > Solanum aculeatissimum. The sequence goes on from JBCEWC010002186.1 coordinate 26,818, forward strand.
GTTGCCTCTTTCCTTCTTTCTTTATATAAGGTATTTAATATTGTAGGCTTCATATTATTCTTGTTAGTTACTTGTGATATATGCTACTTGCTTATATATTCTTTATACTTGTTTTATTTTTGGATCTTAGTCGGATGATACCTACGGAGTGTCATTTGTTGGTGCTCATACTACACCTCTACACTATGCAAATCATAGTACGGTTTTCTTTGCTGATTTGGATATTGTGCAGAGCAACACTTGGGTTTTGGAGACTCGGGTGAGCTCTTGGATTAAGCGTTTCCTATATCCCTCTATTTCATCTTTGACTAGTCTTTATTTTGCACTCGAAGATAGTTATGCTATTATTGTATTTATAAAAAAGCCTTGTATCTATTTACTTTGGTTTAGTATCTTGACTATCGACTGACACCAAGTCTGCGGTTTATTTGGTTGTATGACTTATATCATCCTACTTTCTTATTACTATTACTATTATTTGCCTTCTTTTCTTTCGCTTGTCATAGTCCATAACCTATGATTCTGGATTATGGGGTTAGGCTTACCTACTGGTGGATTGATTGTAGATGCCATCATGACCTGAGAAATTTGGTCGTGACAATGAGTAATGGGTAAATTAATATATGTTGTAATTACCTATCCCTATTATTATGGTTAAGTCAATGGGAAAAGAAGTTGGGTCAATAAACATCATAGTAGTAATTTGATAATTTTGAGTCTAAGCTAGACTTGGATGAAATCTAAGTTAGGCGAGGTATGAGAAAATTCGGTAAAGAATTGAGGTTAATTTATGAGTTTGATCTTTTGAGTTGATAGTCAAGATAATAAGAACCATGTATGGATTTATGAACTCAAATTCGGCGAGTAGAACTCCTAGAATTATTCTTGGTACAAAGAGTTGATTTTAAAATGTCATGGTTTGAGAATGTTTTGCAAAATGAAAGTTTGGGATACAAGTCTCTATTTTTTGACTCTATGCAACCAATCATAAAGGGAGGGTTCCCTCTACAATGGTGCCACCATGGCAAGATAAGTGACCGCCATGGTGAGACAATCGTAAGTTTTAAGTCAGAAAATTCTAAAATAATATTCTTTCTCCCACTTCGTTCAAGAGAGACCAAAAGTGACCTAGGACAAATTTTCTTATTGTTTGACCTCTTTCATCGATAATGGTAAGTTAATAGTTCCTCTACTTTGTAATTGATTCCTAGACTAATATTGAACTTGCTTTTTTCTTGTTGATTATAAGGCATCATCAGACAACTATTGACAGACCTCAACTAGGATACTAGTGAAACATCGAATTTGGGTGAGCTAGCTCATTTAGGCCTACCATAGATTTATCTATACTCTTAATCCATTAGTTTTCAGACTTAGTCACTTAAATATTTTTTTATTGTTATGTTCTAGGGTTGCATCCCCTCACGCTGGGTACTTTGATAGAGTTTTGCTACAACAACTTTTAGGTTCTAGGGAGGGTTGTTTCCGCATTACTTAGATTTTTTTTTATTTCAGTTTATGGACTCTACTTAACATATATTTTAACTTGTTTTCACATATTTAAATTTTTAATCTCTTAATAATTACTTAATTGGGTTGTAATAATGGTTCTCCCAGCGGAGCGTTAGCATGGGTGTCTCTCATGGCCTAATTTGGGCCATGAAAATTTTATAATTTATTTTTTGTAGTGTATTAATAAAAGTAACTGACTTTACTCACAATAAATATCATAAGAGAAGAATTGAATAAATACTTACAAATTGTAACTATATCCGAGGCCACAGCTTGACCCAAGAGTTTGAAAGAATTTAGATCTGCTGAATGAAGATTAATTATTTCCACATCAATATATTTCTTTCCTTTGTAGAGCATTTCCATTGCTTCTGGATATGTACCAATTGTTGTAACTGCATCAATGCACTATAAAAGTTAGTGAAAAAAACTATACACAAAATTAACATGAGAATTTGCTTATTTCTCATATTCAAATTCAATTATAATTTTTCGATTATGTTGTTACTTTTCAATTTATGTGGTCACACATTAATCATCTTATATTGCATTCGATGTGTAAACTTAGAAAAGTTCACCTAAAAAAGTTATTTACAATGTTATTTAGGCAAAATAATTAAATCTATCTATGTATAATAAAAAAGGTAAAATAGTATTACAATGACAAGCGTTATCATCATAATATTTCAAACTTAAAAAATTATTTTATAGCATTTACTTTTTTTTTCCCGATATTCTTAAAATTTTCTATTCACAAATTGAATGATCACTAAGGGTGATAGAAAAAAAATTTGATAACTGTCCATCAAAATAGATTGAATTTATTCCTTTCAAATTATGAAAAAATAAAATTAAAATATTATAAAATTCAAGATAGGTGCTATCAAAGAAATGAAATAACAAGTATATATTAAGCAAATCTTTTTTGAAATATGCATTTTTTTTGTCGGGTTATAAGGGGGGGAAACCCTTCAAGATTAAGACGAAAATTTTTAATTAAAAAATACAAAAAAAATATTTTTTTTAAATGAAGGTCGGGTTGAATCAATTTGTTTGTCTACATCCAATAAAAGGTTATCTCAAAGGTTAATAATAATGGCCAGATTCATTCTTATTTTATTCTTTCTATGCCCTCTCCATTGCTATAATTTGTATCGCCGCCTCCACCCCAATTTTTTTATACAAAAAATGATAGATGAACTTTTAAAATTCAAAGATCTACTTCTTCAAAAAATATTTTTTGATAGATTTAATTAATATTTTCTTTGATTTAATGTCATTCGGCTAATTAAAAAGAACAATTTTCCCTAATTCTACAAATAGAACAAGTGTAAAACATATATGTAAGTTGATTAAATAATTAAAATTTATGCAAAATTGAATCAATTCGTAACATAAAATTATCGATCCCCTTTTGAGTAATCATATACATCTTTATGGCGGAAGCTAATCAAGTATGTGGCAAACATGTATCAAGAACAAAAAATATAGAATCTAATTTGGTTCTCTATAAACACACAAAATTCATTTATTAACTAGTAAAATCACATAAGCAAGTATAGAAATAACGTTATAACAACAAGAAAAAATAGAAATTCAAGATTTACTAAACAAAAGATGAATCTAAAAAAAGATCGATACTAATATTACACAAGGTATTGATTAGCATTTTTGAAAAGAATCAAACAAAACTTATTTATATCAAAGAACCAAATATTATAAGTTCAACAAAGAGATGTCACCTTTATAGTTATAGGACTTCAGCAAATCAACCATTTCAGTAACATTCTCTTTACAATGATCAACTAGCATCACATGAATTTCTTCCATCATACCATAACAAGCAGATGCCATTAGATTATTGCCTTCAATAGTTTAAGAAAATGAGATGTAAAAAATAATTTGCTTTGTAAAAGAATGAATTAAACGGCGGAACACTTAACCCTTTTGGTGGGCGTTATATAGTACTTACAATAGCCAATGAATATGTTTAATAACAGTTTAGTTCTTCTATTATATGTTTATTTAACTTTAACCCCTATATAATTTGATGGAGTATAATTAACCCTAAATTAACTAAAGTATGTAATTTTGATTTTTCAAACTAAAGAAAATTTAAAAATTAATAAAATAATTTATTTTAGATATAGAAAATATTTTTAAAAAAACAAAAATAAAAGCTAAGATTATTTTGTTCAAGGATAATCTCCATTGATAAGAACAACAATGATATCAACTCATCCCATCCAATGAAAATCCTAATTAAAGTGGTTCAAAAATTTCTTCCCCACCCCTCACACACTCTCTTTCTCTATAGCCATTAGTTTTGTCAATTTTCTTCAAGATCTAATTTTGGACTACTATCTATGCTTTAATTGAGTTTTTGGCTTTATGTATCATCAACATGGTTAATCAATTTGTTGCGTTCTTATCTTTCTTATTTGTATTTGATTTTGAGTTTTTTTTTAATTTATTATTTATATATATAACAAATCATAGGAGATATTCCATCAAAAGAATTGAAAATATTACGGTTATAATTTATTTTGAAAATATTAACCCAAGACTTCCAAGCAAGAAAAAGATGAAGAAATTTGATAAATGACCATTTTACCATTTATCATCGGATCATATTTTTAATTTTTTTCTCTGTATTATTATTATTATTATTATTATTATTTACTTTATTTAATAATTCTATTATTTTTTAACTTCCACTAATTTGAGACATTAAACTTGCATGTTTATACTAATTCAAGGCTATAATGCTTAATTAAATTGTATAGGGGCCAAAATTGGAATATTCGTATTACTAAAGGATCAAAATAGTTGTTTTCCCTAAAAATAGATTTTATTTAGGGAAAATTACATATATATACAAAAAAATAAAATGTTTACAAAAAAAGTAGCCCATATTTTATTTACATAAAAAATAACCCAAAATCACTGAAACTATACATGACTATAGAATATGGTTTATCAAAAGTTATAGAAAGTATACACTTCTATACAATGTATATTACTTATACATGGGCTATACACAAAATATACATTATGATACATAAATATACACCGACTATACATGTCTATATAATGAGGGCTATTTTGTTTTGTAATATTTTTAAGTTTAGTGTCTCTAAGTGTAATTTTGCCTTTTATTTAACCTATTTAATAATATTTTTTTTCTTTCTTAAGTCAAGATAGTTATATACTTTTGTCTTCTTCTTTTTTTTTTTCTTTCAAGAGTTTAGTACGAAAGGGCGATGTTTTCTAGAAAAAAAATATTTTTCAGTGTTTATTTTCTTAAAACATATTACAAGACAACGTTTTTAGTTATAAAGAAAAATCACTTTATGTATGAACCAAAATTTTAAAGGTTATGATCACATCTATCCTAATTCACCTATAGGTAAACCGGTCCTCTATGTCACGACCCAAAATGGTGTGTGATGGAACTTGTCTAAACCCCCAAGACAAGTCAGCCTAAATCTGCTCAACTCAATACACAATAATAAAAAAAAGGAAATAAAATCTAATAAGCTAGGATAAACACAGAAAAAGTCAAGTCTACAAACCATCCAAAGACTGGTGTCGCGTGTACAAACTTCTAATACAAATTAACTCAACAAGGAAATAAAAGTATGAAAGTTTTTGTTTCTCAAATAGAACAAATACTAATGTAATCTGATAGTCAGAGAGTACGCCGGAATAGACTAGTCATCTACCTCGCAACCATCACAACACGGTCCAAGGCAAGAGTGAGAACGTCAACTGGATCCGGGCTCTCATCCTACACGCATGAGTAGAAGCAAGGGTGAGTACCAAAAATAATAGGCAGTCAACAAGAAGATCAAAACTCAAGTAAAGAATACTGAACAAAATATTTCTTCCACACCAACCATCACTTGAACTACAACCTGGACACAAGAAAGTCCTAAAACAACAACGATACATATATGTATACACATAATAGAATACTTTCTCAGAATAATAAGCTGATCCCCAGTGTCAAGTAATACAATAGTACGCAGTTTCAGTATCATAACACAATATCCCAATAGTCCAATATTTACAATGTACGAGGCTCAAGTTATCAACATATATCACAATCTTTTGGTAGTCCAAGTTCAACAATGTACAAAGTTCAAGACATTCAATACAACACACATGGTACATATATAACTTTCAAAAATTAATGATATGAAATGGAATGAATGCTATGAAATATAAATAATGCGATGCAATATCAAATAATCATGATGCATGTCTGTCATAAGATGCACGTCTGTTGATATAATAAATACAGAACCTATGAGGGGCATATCTATCCATGTACTTATCCTGGCTCGTGAGACATGTCCCTTGTATAATTAATGTCACATGCTCGGCTTGTGTGACCTGTCCCCATAACGAATCAATGTTACATGTAATGACTCGTGTGGCCCATTCCATTAATGAATCAATATCACATGCAATGACTTGTATGACCAGTCCCCATAATGAATTAACGCCACATGCAATGGCTTGTGTGACCTGTCCTAAATATATATGTAACACCCCCAATTTTATCCTGCCTAATCTGATAGGAGACCTAGAGAAAAATTGGGAAGAATGATTGAGAAAATCCACTAGGAAAAAACCACGAAGGCCATCTATGACCCGTAGATGAGGTCTCTTAGACCACTCCTGTGACAAGGAAATTTTCCTAAGTCTAAGAATCTAGGATACGAGAGGGTATATGACTCGTATGGGATTTCATAATCCGTAGAAGAGGTTTCGTGAATTGAGATCTAAAAATTAACCTCTCAGAATATTGAGATACAAGTTGACAGATGACCCGTAGAACCATCTATGGCCCATAAGTCCAAGATTATAGGTTGAAGTTTCAGAAAACTAAGTTTTTTGAAACTTGAAACCACGAGACATCTAACGGCCCGTAAAAGAATGTTTTGTAGGTTTCATGTCAATTTCCAGTAGCTAAATTGTTTGGACCCTTTACCTACGAGAGTCCATCTATGACTCTTAAAAAGATTCATGACCTGCAGATAAGGTTTCATGGGTCCCTGCGATAGTTTTAATAAGGGTATTTTTGTCCTTTTTCCATCCCCTTTTAATTAATTCCTTGGAAGTTTTGAACTTAATTTAAGTCCTAAAACAGAACCTTAGCATATCTTTACCATACTTTCACGCTTAAGGATTTCTTGAGAGTAACAAAGAGGAGGGGGAAATGAGGCCTTCGAGTACAACACGAGGATCAATTGAGATTTGTTTGTTTCTCCTATTTTCAAGTATGTAAGGCTTCCTAAAGTGTTGAAATATGTTTGTTCACACGACTCTACACCTACCTAAGTCGAAATTGAGAACAAGAGTTGAGTTTTGATAATCCTACCATCTAAATACCAAATCTTTTGCCCTTATAATGAATTCTTATGATGATGTATGAGATAATTTCTACATTCCACAACTACTAATGTGTAATTGAAATATAAATTTTATACTTGATATCATGAACCTCAAATTGCATGATTTTATGAAAGTTTGTATATGAACTGAGTGGAGGTTTGAGCTTGATTTTCTGAGTTGAGTAAATTGAGTATGAATGAGCATGAGAGTAGAGTGTATTGTAATTGCATGTACGTTGATTCATCTTGTTTGTATTCTATGATGAGTCAATTTGAGTGAGTCTGAATGACCGTTTGAGTTTAAATTGAGTCTAATTAATTTTCTTGATTTATCGAGTTGATGAGAAATTGAGATAAACTGAGTTGAGATAACCCAATGAGGTTGAGACTTGAGTTGATTGGTATGAATATTATTTAGATTTGAGTTGATTGACGAGTTGAACATATTTTAGTCTTGGGAGGAGTATTGAACACCGAGATGGGAGCAAGTAAATAACTATTTTAACCCACATAACTACGTTGCCAGTGTAGAATAGTCGTACAAAACATTCTAGGGACACTTATCCTAAAAGATGGACATTTTTTAAGGATCCATGAGAGAGAGTTGATCATTCTTTACCTTTGTAAGTTTAGGATGGGCGTGGGGGGAATGACGTCGCCTTCATTATACATCATCCAACTAAAGGTGGTGGGATTGGATGTCCGTTAAGAGAAATCCCTATGCAAACACTGATTGAGTATAATATTAAGACTGAGTTAAACACTATTGAGTCTATTTTTTTAGAAAGCATGACTTATTTTAAACTTGTCGATCTATTGAGTTGAGTTATAAGTTATTTGATCTGAGGTGAGTGAGTTAAGATTTACTTTATTGAGCCATTTTACATATCAGTATAGTTCATGTACTGACATCCATTTGGATCTGCATCATTTCATGATGCAAATACAGGTGATAGATGACTCCAACCCGTGTATCGTTGAGGTCCAGTATAATACATCCTTAGAGTTGGTGAGCCCTCCTTACTATTTGGAGGAGCTATTTTACTTTTTTTAATTTGAACATATTTTACTTAGTTCTTTGATTAGGGGTATCCATGGCATGTTATGGTACCATCTAGATGTTTAGAGATAGAGGTTTCAAAGATATGTGAGTAGAGGATTTGTTGATTGTCATTTATTCTCCAAAATTGAGCATTAGAAACTATTACATTGATAGAGTTTTAATTATCTATTTCAAGATTATTCTAAGTATTATTTTATTGTTGAATATTGATGTGATTATGAGGCCAAGTGATTCTCTTGGGGAATTAGAAATGGTTCTTCAAGTGTCGGTTATGCCAAGGGTACCCCTCCGGGGTATGACAAATATGGTATCGGAGCACAGAGTTCAAGTGTCCTAGGGAGTCTATGAAGTTGTGTCTAGTAGAGTCTTATTTATGGGTATTTTGTACACCACACTTTATAAACAGGAGGCTATAGGATATTAGGAATGCTTACACTTCCTTGTATTATGAGTTCGTGTGACGGAGTTTAACTCAATTAAAAAGATCTTGTCTAGTGTGTGTGTTACACTTTTCTATATCATGCCTCCAAATGTACCGTGACTCAGAGAAATGCTTCAACTAGAAATTCTTAGAATCCTCCTCCTAAGGTGCCAGTTCAGATGGAATTAAGGGGTCCGGGTCAACCATCTAGGGCTACTGGCACTACAAGAAAAATGACTTTTAACGACCATTTCTTAATGAAGGGAAATGAATCCGGTCGTTATAAGTACACTTATAGTGACCATTTTTTTCGGTCGTTATAAATACACTTATGGTGACCAAATTTTTTTCCGGTCGTTATAAATACACTTATAGTGACCAAATTTTTTTTCGGTCGTTATAAATATACTTATAGTGACCAAATTTTTTTTCGGTTGTTATAAATACACTTATAGTGACCAAATTTTTTCCCACTTGTTATAAATACACTTATAGTGACCAAAATTATTTTCGGTCATTATAAATATACTTATAATGACCAATTTTTTCCGATCATTATAGACAAATTTTAATTCATAACGAGAGGATAAATTTGATCTTTAAAAAGAATAACCTCCCACTGTTAAACCATATTAGTTAGTGTAAAAATATTTTTTAATTAATATGAGTGCAAAGAGATCAGACCAAATCATGTTATAATTATAACAAG
>JBCEWC010002187.1:0-35923 GCA_038996855.1 Solanum aculeatissimum
GTTGTTCCACTATCAATTACACAAATATCCTCACGATTGATCATTGATCCAAATAAAATTTGAGGCATATCCATATTCTCCTTTATACCTGTTGAAGTGGTTGCAAACGGATAGAGCTTCGTGCTGATAACATGATATAAAATCGGATATTAAAAGAAACTACGGAGATAAAATTAATATATTTATTTAAATAAAAAAGAGAGGAAGAGAGGAATCTTGCGGAGAATGTTTTTCACCTTTTTGTTTGATAGTCAGATTATAATGTTTCCACTACAACATTATATATATGATATAGATGAATGTGTCCTCTTGACACATGGACAATTTAATTGCATAGTAATATGAGGAGGGCACTTGGCCCCTCCTTAGGATTCCAACAAGTCTGTCTTAATTTATTGAAACACCACACTTATTTTGAACAAAATGAAAGAGTGAAACACTATTATGAAATGGAGAGAGTATTGTATAGATAAATTCACGAATCTAAAAGTTTTTTTAAAAAAATTTTTTTAGAAAAGAAATGTTCCTTTTAATATATTTTCAACTTTGTCATCTTAATGGACAAATGTCAAATTATACACACAACAGGAGAGACAAAGCTGCCAAATATTTACACGTAAAATATTTAACCGTTCAAGAAAATATTATTGTACGATTTCCTAATTTAACCGTCCTTATACATTTTAAGGTATTAATATTAGTGATGGGGTCTTACCGAGACTTCTTCAGAAAAATCTTTATCCATCTATATTTATAATATTATTTATATCTATATACTATAGATATAAAAAATAATATAGATTATGGTGTTTATATATCGGTCCAATCAATGACTATTCATGATTCCATAATTGAATTAATTCCATATCGGTTCTTAGAGGAATGTTATGGTTAAATTTCGTTTGAAACGATGTGATAGAAAGTAACGTGCGACTTGAAGGACAAGATCCGTTGTGAATTTGTACATCCACCATTTTTTGTAGGAATGAAGGTGCTCTTAGCTCGACATCATTGGTTCTGTTTCACTGGAGCCCCTTATTTTTTGTTGTCTTGGAATGTAATAGTCCATGATGGAGCTCGAGTAGAAAGTATTAGTTTCTTTCTGGGGGCAAGGGTCTAGGTTTAATGTGTTGAAACTTTATAATTATACTTGATGTCCTTTGCTAGCATTTCGAAGTAAATTAAGTATCTTATTTTCACTCACTCACCATAAAATCTAATACTCTCCCTGTTTAAAAAATAATGACATATTTTTTATTTTAGTCTGTTTAAAAAAGAATGAGTTCTTTTCTTTTTTGATAATATTTTAGTTTCAATTTTCCACACGACATGTTTAAAACCATAAGATTAAAAGATATTTTGGTACATTTGACATAATTTTAATTTACAATCACAAAATCAAAAAGTTTTTTTTTATTGTCTTAAGCTTCGTACTAAGTCAAACTATGTCATTATCGTTGAAACGGAGAAAGTACCTACTTATGAAAAGGTTTTTAGCTGCTATTTATCTTTTCCTTTTAGTTTGATTGATAAAAATGTTTGGTACGTAATTTACGAATTATCTCAAACAATTTCAAATTAAAGTTCAATTGTTGCAATTAGTTATTTGTTCAAGTGTAAGCATTAACAAATATGAGCTTTCTATGAATATAAGGGGTTGTTTGGTTAAAAAAAAAAAATAACGCATCAATTAGTAATTTAGGGATTATTAATGCACGTATTAATGCACGGATCACTTTTTATCAAGTGTTTAGTTTATTATTTTCTATCTAATCTTGTGCTTGGTTAAAACTCTATCAAAAAAATTCAAATATATCCTTGAATTATTATGAAAGTTTCTATTTTATGATGGAATACAAAATTTGTAATCTTTTGTTTGTCCAAAAGGGATAGAACAAAAGATTTGAATCCTTTGATATTCATGATTTAATTTGTATGTTTTGATATTCATGATTTAATTTGTATCTTTTGATATATTGATTTGATTTATGTATAACATTATATAGATCTTATAATCTTAAATGTCTATATATAGTATTATATATTATCTTATAATCTAATAAAATGTATTTTCATAATATTGGTATATATGACAGTAAAACACATTAAAATTAGAATACATGCAAGAGTTAAAAATAAGATATAACAAAACATCAAACATCAGTTAATGTGTTTTGTAGACTTAGTATACAAATTAAACTTGTGATTGGGATACATACCAATCTTATTTAAAAAATAATAAAATATAAACAATTGTATCTACATATTATTGGTATCCCAAAAAATAATTAGAAACTAGATTACAAACCAGAATTAAAGAGGATACAACAAAACTTCACTGGTATCCCCCAAAAGACACTTTTTAACTAGAATACAAACCAGAATTAAAAGAGGATACAAACCCAAAAACACTAGGTCTTATTCTTTTTTATGAAAAATAACACTTATTCACTATTTATTCCAGCAGAAATTGAATACTAGATGGGATATCTCTAGTAATCCTCTTTGAATCAAACATTATATTGTAGAAATTGGAAAAGGCTCAATGCCCAAATCCTAGGTGAAATATAGAATAAGCACAATAATGTAAAGAAAATTAGAAATTATAAAAAAAAATAATAACTAAAAATCAGCCTAATATATGTTGAGGATTAGAGGTTGTGATAGAATGGTGAGGGAATGACGGTGAAAATATGAGAAAGAAATATTGTGTTTTAAATTTTTAAAACTTTTAATATAAATGGGATATGAAAAAGGTAAATAAGGTTAAAAAAAAAAAGGAGAGAGAAATGATTCTAATTAAATATTTTTAAACAAAAGATTAAAAGTAAGTTGAGAAAAAAAAAGAATAACATTAAGATACTTTTAATTTGACATTTAATTAAAATGTAGTCGTAATTAATAATATTTTAAAAGCCTAGCTAATTTTAATAAATAAGTTGAAAATCTTGACTATTTGCATAATTTTTCCTATATAAAACACTTCCCTATTTTTATTAACACAATCTTGAGTATAACTGAATGGGTTGGGTTATAACCCATTTATTTGACACTTCTACGTGTATCCTCTTTGTTCTTTGTCTCTTTTTCGATCTTAATTATTGTTTTGCTCTTTAATTTTTTGAAAATGATTAATTTACAAAAGTAATCTTGAAAAGTTGGAGGTTAATTGTGGAAGGTTTTGGACTTTTAACCCCATTTGTTCCACAGACAAAACTTCAAATTTAACAAATTTTAACTTTTTACCTTAAAGATTTTTCAAGGGACGTGTAGGGGATCAAAAGTTGAAGAACACTAAATTTTCAGGGTAATTGGGTGTATTTCTTGCTTGAAATCCACATTGACCTCAATGTGAATCGAATAACACAAACTATGGGCTTTGACCATTTCCCTTCCGCATAATTTTATGACTAGTGATCTGAATCATTTTCTTTTGACTTTCATGATTCATGTTCTATACTATTGCACGATTTCATTGCACATATTGCTCACATACTTAGTACTTTCTATATACTAACACATATTTTCTTTTGCCTACATTGTATCATCGGTTCTTTATGATTGTTCACGGAACATTTGGGTTGGGCCAACAATCAAAATCCACATCCTTACGTAGCCCAACTGATTGTGTCTCATCAAAGAAGTCTAGAATCAACCTTTCAGGCCCAAAAACTTTTATCACAGGAAAAAGAGAAAATCACCTAGGCAATTGGTTATGCTCTAAAAAGCATCATTCTTATTAAAGATTTTATAAGAAAGGGTTATGAGTGCAATGAAAATTTTAGTTTTGATTTTGTGAAGTGAAATATGACAAATAAAATTGAACAAAAAATAGTAAAACTATCTTTCTTATTTATGATTTTTTTTTTATAAAGCATATAAAAAGATAAATAATTAATATGAAAGGGAGAGTAAATATCTTGAATTTATTGACTTAATTAACATGAACATTTATGATGTATGGATAACTTTATGTCATGAGGGCAATAAATTAGTAGCAGACAATAGTGATTAACTAGGGTCCCGGAGTAAATGGGAGACTCTTAATTTTTCTAACTTTCCAATGATTGATGATTGGTGAGACTAGTAGTTGAGACTATCATCGAATATCGTTATTTGACAAGTGCTGTTCGTGCAAGGCACTCATCATGTTCTACTTTCAATAAAATATTCCTACCTTTATTTTCTAGTCAAAAGAGTAAAATTACACTTAAATCATTTTCTTTTTAGATATGACTAATTAAATATCATACACATATATGAATAGTTTCTACTTTTTTTTCACAAAAAAATCTGAATCCTCTACCATCACTCTATTGTGAACAAGCCCATGTTTTGAGATTAATGACAATCATGTGTTGTCTCTTGATTTGTTTGAGTAATTAAATTGATTTTATTACTCCCTATTATACTATTATTTTGGGATGTCTAACAAGACTTGTCAAGTTTATAAAATCAAGAAATAGTTTTGCACTTAGTTTATAATTTATCCTTATATTTTATTTTCCTGGGTGATTTAGTAAAATTACTACTCCCTCTGTCTCATTTTATGTGGCACCCTTTCCTTTTTAGTCCGTCTAAAAAAAATGTTACCTTACTCTAATTGAAAACAATTTAACCTTAAAATTCTTCTTTTACCCTTAATGAAATCACACAAATATCTCAGAATGATTTTAGACCACAAGTTTCAAAAGTCTTACTTTTTTCCTTATACGCCGTGTCAAGTCAAAGGGTATCACATAAAATAAAATGGAGGGAGTACTTGTTAATCCATGTGTCAAGTCAACAGGGGACAAATAAAGATGAATGAAAAAATAAATTAGGTTTATGTTTCTTCATTCATTAAATTGGGGACTTTCAACAAGTCAGACCACTAATTAATATAGCCATTGGAAACTAATCACGCAATAGTAACTCAGGACAAGTGACACAGTGAATTATGAATTATCTGTTTGGCAACCTAACAATGGACGCATAGTATCGCAAATAAGTTCATGTGAAATAAATATATATCTCGACTATTCAAAATAAATTAATCATGTCCTCTCCACATCAAAATGTAAATTAATATAAAATAATTAATAGTATTTCTTTTGTTGGGTTAACTATTGAAGTTAAAGAAAAAGAATATATCACCATTAGAACATTAACTTAAATTAATAAACTATATGAAAATCTCCTCCATCATTTCTCCTTGGGGAACGACCACCCATTTATGGCTAGAGTGTGAGCAAAAGTAGTGATTTCGTAAATGGGGTCGGCTTACCCGTTTTGGACAGTACCGTAAAAATAATTAAGGAAGACAAACACGTTATCGACCATTGTCAGTGGAAACAAAAAATTCAAAGCTCATAAGAAAGCCCATGTGATAGTAAATAGTGCTACTGAAAACGAAAGAAAACAAATGCGTTTATTTTTGGATATTTTGGTATTCTTCCTAGTGATTCATTTATTTTTAGTAATTTTTTATTTTAAAAATACTCTCTCTGTCCATCTTTACTTGGTCCCTATACTATTTTAGGATGTCCAATAATACTTGTCCAATTTATGAAATCAAGAAATAATTTTACACTTAGTTCCTAATTTACCCTTGTCATTAACTATAGTTATTTCCCTATTACATTTTTCAATACATTGTATTAATTATATTCAAAGGGTGATTTGGTAAAATTATCCCTATTATTTACTACTTCTTAATCTCTGTACCAAGTCAATAGGGGTCAAGTCAAGTTGGACGGAGGGAGTACTTAGGTAACACAAAAAATATTTTTAAATATTTTTTTAAAGTTGACTTTAACTTATAAGTCACTTAAAAAAGGAAAGAGTAAATTCAAATATCTTCTTGCTCTCCCGTCTTATTTTAACACTCTCTTTTTACTCGTTTCACACTTATTATTTTTAAAAAAATAAATTAATTAGTGTCTCCTAAATATTGTACATTTTTTAAAATATTAAAAGCGTAATTCTAATTAATTGATTTCAATCATAATTTTAAATAATAATTATTTTGAGACAATGTTTTTTTAGCTATAATGACTGTTAAAATGAGATGGAGTAGATAATACTCTCTTCGTTTCATTTTATGACCGTTTGACTTAGCACAATATTTAAGAAGAAAAAGAAATACTTTAGAAATTTGTGAACTAGAATAATTCTTAGATATTTGTGTGTTTGTAAATCATTTAATTAATAATAAAAAGAAAATTTTAAAATTAAATTTTTTTTAATTATAATAAGATAAAATTCTTTTTAAAACAAGATTAAAAAAAATATCACATAAAAAGGGACAGATGAAGTAATAAGATGACAAAGGTTTCCTTTGTATAATATTGAAGTTGAAATGAACAAAAAAAGCCTCCCAACACAATTGGCCAATGAAAATGCCCATTAATTATTTTGACGGGTGATTATATAATACTCATTAAAACTTAATTAGATTGTATTAATTTAATATTTTAAAATAAAAATTTAGATATTCAAAAATTATATAAAATGTACTATATATTATAAAAAATTTAGTATTAATATAATAAAAAAATATTTTAAAATATTATTAAAGTTAATAGTCTTTGATCCTAAAAAAGAATCACGACAATTGAAAAGGAATTGATGGCTTATAAAAAGTTGTTTAGTATAAGATATAAAGTATAATAATTTTAAAATAAAATATAAAATTATTTTATCTCATATTTAATTAAAGATATTACATAGTAATCTTAATAATAAAATAAGCTATATTTATCTAGATTTATTAACCCACGTTACCAACCAAACGACTTTCAATTATCCTTTTGTTTTAGATGGGAGCAATAGGGATACTATGAAGTTGGGTACATAACCACCGACAGATATCACACAATGAACTATCGACACGTGTCACGTTGTCGTAAATGAAAGGCGGAGATTACATCTGATAAAATCGTCACAGTAAAAGTATCATGTCTTTAGAGGATTACAGCGCAGAAGAAACCGCGTATACGTTGCTTCAGTATATATATAACGAACAAACACACCCATTTGTACGTATAAGAAGAAGAATATCTGAGTGGCAGTAGAGAGAGATCGAGAGAAGCTACTGCTGGTGGTTGGCAATGGAGTTGTTCTACTATGTGGTGTTTGGGGCCATGGCAGCTGTTGTGGCAGTTCTTGAGCTGGGTGGGAAGAGCAACAAAGATCGCATTACAACTTCTCAGGCTTTCAATTCATTCAAGAACAATTACATTCTCGTCTACTCTCTTATGATGGGTACGTTCCGTTTTTGTTCTTTTTTTGGGCTTATCAGATCTGGGTTTTTTAAATTTTCTACTAATTGATTCAACTCTGCATTTTCACAATGTTGAATTCTTGTATTTATGTGCTCGATCTGATTATATGAGTGTGGGATTTTGGAATTTGGATGTTCTATTTTGGATCTGAGACTTGAAATGCCGTCTACTTTGGTTAATTGAGGGTTACGATTTTGCTGTTCATAGTGGTGAAGTTGTTGGAATCTAAATGGTGTTTGCTCTCTTACGTCTTGCGATCCTAATTTCTTTAATCTGAATGCTGAATCAGCTTCCAAGTGTTGATATGCAGCTCAATTTGCTTAATGGCCTTTAGATCTATCTGTGCATGAGCATTTCATTCAATATTTACTATACAGTATTCACTTCTTGATTAATTTATGCTGGGATCAGTTGATATTTAGCAATTATATTTTAATTGTATGAATGAGCAATAAATCGCGATACTTCCCGTTTTTATGATGTGATTTCTCTGCCGCTCTCATAGTGTGTGGTATAAATAATTAAAGTTTTGCTCTGTTTCAGATTCATTTCTGAAAAGAGTGGGGGAAATTTGAGTTATTCTTTGAATTTTGGCCAATGATATTCTTGTTTGTTGATGTAGTAAGTCACTTAAGCTGTATGCATTATTAAATCATTTGTGAATGGTGGTGATTCATATCTAATGCTTGTGTGTTGTGTGGCAATAGCTGGTGATTGGCTACAAGGTCCATATGTATACTACCTTTACAGCAGTTATGGCTATGGCAAGGGGGATATTGGACAGCTATTCATTGCTGGATTTGGATCTTCCATGCTGTTTGGCACCATTGTTGGATCTCTTGCCGACAAACAGTATGATTCAGAATTTGTGCGTCAATCATCTTTTAATATCCAAAAGTTTTTAGCTAAGTAATCTTCCTTGCATTTTAAATTTCAGGGGTCGGAAGAGGGCATGTGTAACTTACTGTATCACATACATACTGAGCTGCATCACCAAGCATTCCCCTCAATACAAGATTCTGATGGTTGGACGTATTTTGGGTGGCATTGCTACATCTCTACTGTTTTCATCGTTTGAGTCATGGCTTGTAGCAGAACACTTTAAGGTGCATGTCCTTATTATCAAGCTTACTATCAACTGGAAAAGTAGTATGAACTGTTAAGTAGTACATCATCATAGAATGTTGATCCTGCTATCGTTGTGTGATACACACTAGAATCCTTTTAACGAGCATAGCAATTATCTGCTTTTTGTTTTTGGCATAATACTAATTTATTATGCTTTACCGAATATTTAATATGGTACTTGCTTTCTTCATGCAGAGGGGCTTTGACTCCCAATGGCTCTCGCTTACTTTTTCCAAGGCAATATTTGTTGGAAATGGTCTTATTGCCATTGTTGCTGGATTGTTTGGAAATTTTCTGGTTGATTCATTAAATCTCGGCCCTGTGTCTCCTTTTGATGCTGCTGCCTGCTTTCTTGCCATTGGAATGGCAATCATATTATCATCATGGTCGGAGAACTATGGAGACCCATCAGAGAGCAAAGACTTGCTCACTCAATTCAAAGGTGCAGCTGTGGCCATTGCTTCAGGTATAGCTGGATATGCGACACATTATTTCTTATTTCATGAGAAAGTTTTCAGCCATATGCTGTATGTTGATACAGTGATTCCCTGCCGATGAGATTCAACATGTATGTAGATTTTCCATATCCTCCCAATATATCCGTTAGAATTTAGAGCTTCATAGGATGAGGAAAGTGGTTTTGGACAATTATCAGAGTAATTACATCATGGTATATTCAAGTTTACAGGCACACTATGTTTCTTCACCAGGTTATCTATTAGGATTTAATACTCCAAGTTAGATTAGGCTGCTAGAGAAGGTGTTGGTTGCAGCTTTGGGGACTTGTCTCTTGTTCTCTTGTCCTGATACTGCATCTTTGTGATATATCTGTTTGATATCTCAATTGATGTTTGATTGAAAAAAAGTTTTCCTTATTCAAGCTGTATCTTGCACCTTGTCAGCACTCGTCCTTTGTTTTGTTTGTTTCGTTTACTTCTACTCTGTCCTTATTTCTGGATGGTTTTTGTGACAGATGAGAAGATTGCATTACTCGGTGCTATACAATCTCTATTTGAAGGTTCCATGTATACATTTGTGTTTCTCTGGACTCCTGCCCTCAGCCCAAATAATGAAGACATTCCCCATGGTTTTATTTTTGCAACTTTCATGTTGGCTTCAATGTTGGGAAGCTCATTTGCAGCTCGCCTTATGGCGAAGAACTCGCCTAAAGTTGAGAGCTACATGCAGATTGTTTTTGTCCTAGCTTCTGCATCTCTCTTGCTGCCCATTCTAACAACTGTAAGTAGGAAATTCCTTTACTATTAGAATTTTATGCCTTGTGGTTTGGCAGTTCTTTAACACATCTTTCATTGGACCAGTTCTTGGTACCTCCTTCAAATGTTAAAGGAGGAGACATCTCCTTTGCGGGAAGTATCCAGCTTCTTGGCTTCTGTACCTTCGAGGCTTGTGTTGGAATCTTCTGGCCGTCCATCATGAAGATGAGGTCTCAATACATTCCCGAGGAAGCAAGGAGCACCATAATGAACTTCTTCAGAATTCCCCTCAACCTCTTCGTCTGCATCGTGCTTTACAATGTATGTTACTGGTTTTTTGCTCTAAGTAACTGTGGTGCACATGTTTCTTTTCTTACATTTAATTACCCAAGTAATTATTGTGTTGCAACATACAGTTCATATTTCACACCAAGTTCTGATTATGGATGATGATTTTTTTGGGTCAATTTGTAGGTCAATGCCTTCCCCATCACTGTGATGTTTGGCATGTGCTCAATTTTCCTATTTGTTGCATCCATTTTGCAAAGACGGCTTGCAGCTATTGCAGACAAGCCAAGTATGTACCAAATTCTCCAGATCACTGCTCTCACATCAGTCTCTACTTGATTATGATAACTGTGGTGTCACCTTTTCTTTTGCTCTATGTATCTTGGTGAATGTACTGACTCAATATTACTGATTGCAGAAGCAGAAGATTGGACAGCAATGAAGGAAAGGGATACTGAGGCTGATCCATTGAATGCACCTTGATTGAGTTAATCAAGGTGAGCAGTCAAATATTCTCTGGGAATTTGTCTGTGAACATCTATTTATTACCATTATCGGCCATCCGGGTTTTATATTAGTTGAGCTTACAGTATTTGAAGAGCAATGACCATGGGATTCATAAATTGAGCTGTTCCTGCCTAGCAGATAAGGAAGAGGCAGATGAGCTATTGGTGTTATTCTCATTCCCTGATTGTGTTGGCAGAAGACAAACAACGTTCGCCACTATTTTCGTGCTGCTGGGATAGTTATTAGTTACTCTGATTCCCCCCCTGTTTTTCTTGGCCTTGATTCAAGTGTTAACTGAGGCCTACATTTATGTCATAGTTTTGATCTTTTTGACAATATATCTCCCAATGTAATAGTGAAAAGCACAAGTCAATTCTTTTCTAGCAAAGATACAATTCTTGGGAAGTTCTATGGTGATTGAGATGTCACGCAAATGGCAGTAGTGAGTAGAGGCTTTCAAAATCCATCCGTTACCAATAAGCCAACTGACTTATTGGTATTTGATTATTTAATAAATGGTTGGTGAACGGATTAAAATTTTATAATTAACAACTTATTGATGTGGGGTGGATTTTTAAAATTTTTTATCGGATAAACCATTAATCCGTTAAAATTACTATACCTACATTTTTATCCCAAGTATATAGGACTCATTCAATATTTTACCATAATATATAAGAATAATTATAAATTTACTTTTCTATAATCATATAAATATTGCCTTAATTGAAAAATACCGAGTAAGTTAACAAAGCACTAAAGCTTAAGAAAGGTAAAGGCATATAGAGAAATTCATTTATCTGTTGATTTTCATTCTAATTTTGATCACTCTAAAGTCTAACGGTTAGACTCTAACCTATTCGTCTTTGTCTCTACTAATTTTTCTTCCAAGTTTCCTTCTCATTCGAAGCAACAAGAGATGCCAAAATACTGATATTTTTTAGAGTTGAATCGTCAACCGCAACACTGACTGCCCCTCTCCCGTGTGTTTATTGAAAAAAAGTACTATAGTAATTAGAAATAGCCGACACACTGCCTGATAACCATCCAATAAATGCTAATTCATTACCAAACCTATAATCTTAACATACTATAAAAGAACAAAATCTTGGTTGAACTTCATATTGTATTTTTACAAGCACTATAACATCCACCGAAGTTTCTTGGACTCGGGTGTGGGTGTCCAATACAGGTTGGATCTAGAGGTTGGATTCTCTATGATCAAAATTTTAAGATTCAGGAATCTGGATCCATGTATAGATACAGATGTCAAAATTCGACTAAAAACAACTCAAATATCTATAAATAGAGTTATAAAACCTAAATTATGAGATATTATGTGGATAAATTGAAGAGAAAAATATTGGTCAAGAAGAGAATCATGGAAAAAGTAAAAGGAGAGGTGGTGACCATAAAAATTTATGTATACAAGTAATTCCATTTTTTCAATTGAACCTTGGTATTAGTTTTGATTACATAAATCATTGAATCTGTCAAAAATTTCTCCCTCGAATTTGGTCAAAGTATCCAAAACCAGTTGACCACTTCAGGTTCAGATCCCATACCCACACCCCGGGGCGGCCAAAAAATTAAGAGTCCGAGCAACTTAGCCATTCACAAGTTCAAATCATACAAACTAAAGAACAAGTTTCGAAATGTGAAGCATTGCCATTACATACATGACACAACTATTTGGATACAGACTAAGTTGGGGCTTGAATTATTTTCAAACTATTAAATGAATACATCATATTGTATACAAAAACATGGAAATATATTGAAACATTTACCATTACACAACTAAGAATTTCAACAAGATACAAACAAAAAAAATGTTAGCTAATTTCTTCACATTTGTCTAAGCTTTGGTGAGCGGGGCAGAGCCATCCAAACTAGTCGAGGCACATGCAAACTGATCAGGATACTACCTTTATTCAAAAAGGAAAAGTTCTTTACACCAATCGGCTTCGTTTAGCCTGGACAGAAGCAGATTCCAAGTCCCCAATGAAGAAAAGGATCTTGTCTAAGATGCTTAAAGTTGGTACCTCATCTTTACAGTCAGCTGATGAATCAGATAAATCATCCATTTTCAATTTTCTTGAACCTAGATGTCTCTGAATTTCACCCTGGTGTATAAGATAGTAGTCATCTCCTTCCCTTATAATCTTCAATCCCCTGAAGAGACATCCATGTAAAATGTTAGTACTACGTTTCTAATACAACAACATCATATCTGGGGAGGGTAGACGGTAGAGTGTACTACGCAGATCTTACCCCTACCTTAGAGGTAGAGACGTTTCCGAGTATTAGTTTCTAATACTACAACAACGATATACCCATTGTAGTACCACAAAGTGAAGTCCGGGGAAGGTAGAGTATACGCAAACTTTTTACCCCTAACTCAGATAGAGAGGCTGTTTCTGTACTATATTTCTAATGTAAAAAGTAAAAACATGTATAATTAGTTGAATTTTGGAAAATTTAGGCTTACAATCCATTCCGATCACAACGATCTTGAACCATATAGACATGTTTCCATGATTTGGAATCGGCAGGGGCATAAAATGTGGCTTGATCAGATCCCCATCTCTCTATAAACAGATCACACCATAAGCTGTGATCTGAACCCAACATTTTCCATCTTCTGCAAACTTTCGAACAAAAAATAAAACGTGTCTTTTTCATCATCAAAGCAAAATATAATAATTCCCCAATTCTTGGAAACAATTCACTCATTTGCATGAAAAAGAATGGAACTTTGGCAGAGATCCAAATTTCATTTCGAAATCGTCAAGAAATTCATAATTCTCAATCAAAGCCCATTCTTGAAAACCCATTCACTAATTTGCATGGAGAAAAAAATGGAACTTTGACTTTTCTTGTTAAAACAGAGAGATCCAATCTTAGTGCTACATTCAGATCATTTTAGTCAAGAAATGCATAATTGGAAAGATACCCAAGTGTTGAAAGAACTAAACATCCTTCATACAAACTGCAAAATTGTTATATGATAACTTGGAAAAATGAATCAGAAGAATAAATAGTTAAAAAAACTAACCCAATTGAGCAGTTGCAAGATTGCGGTGATCCAAGAGACAGAAGATTCTGAGAAAAAGTTCAGGTGGCAAATTCTCCATCAGAGTTTGGGTGGTGGGGTGGGGGTTATATACAGGAGAGACTTGATAAAATGGATGAGATCATTTGGTTCAGTTTGTGAGTGCACTTTACTATTTACCTTTTTGTTCCTTTTTGCTGTGCTGGATTTCTTGTCACATTCAAATTATTTATTTGTAAACCTTCTCAAGTATATGTGTGGTTGTACTCGCCATGCTGTCCTCTCATTTTTATTTTTTATTTTTTTGGATTAAACATGAAACAAATTTTAAAGAATTAACTGAACTGCTTGATGATTGATATGGTAAAAAGTTCGTCTAATGTTGACATTTTCCAAAAGAAAAGATTGACAATTTGTCTTTTTGGAGGAATTGACCATATTAACTCTAACAAGCAATACTGCGGGCATGAAAGCGTGGACTTTTCTTTCCCGCAATTATTTAATTATCCAATTGAAAGAATTGTTTGTTGAGTATTACAAGTAGTGCCTTTTTGTTCTTTGAAAGTTTCTTTTACTTATTGTCCTTTGTACCTGAAGAAGAAGAAAAGGATGGAAACTGACGATATTAAGCAAAATTCAATTTCCACAGCTGATCACCTTTGTTTCGAAACTAAATCCATGATCCAAATATTTTTGTACAAAGAAAAACAATAGCTTAAGTTGCGTGAGTCCTTGTATACAAATATCATTCCTCCTGAACATATCACCATTTACGCTCTAGCAAAATTGCTAAAATGTTCTGGCTACAAAGATTTCAAAGAACAATGACTGAACTATGAACATAGACAAAAGGGAAAACTCAAATATAATAATCATCTATGATCATGTGAAAGCGAGGATAGTGAGGATTGTATCAGTTTTTCCGTCCTGTCCCTCAAACTGGATATCGTATTTACCAATGGTTCAGATAATCCCATCCCGTCCCTAAAGGACGAGTTGCTGTCCCGTAGTATTTGAATTTGCCTCTCCAAATACTTTGTGAGACAAGTACCTGCTATGTTAATTAAGCTAAGAGAAGGGTTTGTGTGCATGAGCTTGGTAACAAGAAATCCTGCTAAAATCTGCTGCCCTGACCTCACAAGCTCCGACACAAAACAGGGAAAGATCAGTCTTGTGAAAAGATCAACATGATCTTTTGAAACATTCTCACCTTCCACAGATCCACCACGTCCAGAACTTGATAACTGGGACTCTTGGCACTGCCGAGAGAAGTTCCCCACCATATAGCAAATATAAGAGAATGTGGTACCATATGAAGGTTCGGTGATGATAGTTGATATAACTCCAGAAGATAAAACAAGAAGTAAAAACTCAAGATCCACGCCGATTTTGTCAGATATGCCTTCTTGTTTCAGCTTCTGCTCGACAGAATCCAAGCACTTCAACTGGACTACTTCGTATGGCAACAAGAGCATCAACTTAAGGGCTAGAAAGCAATCTATTTCAAGTGCAATCTGGCTCAAACCTTGAGCATTCTCTTCATCTAGTAATACCTCGCCTGGCTTTGCCACTGATTTGTCCAACAATTTCAACATTTTGTTGTGCTGGGATATAGTCAGTAGTTTTCTGAATATCTCCATCCAACAGACATGAAGGGGATGAACTGAAAGTTGGGAATCCTTCTTTGGTTCTTCTTCAATGGGTTCTTGGAAGCTTTCCCATCCCTCATCCCAATCATCATTACCCCAACCATTTCCATCATCAGATGCCTCACCAGAATCCTTTTCAATTTCTCCCTTACTATAGTGCCCCTCCCATTCTCGGAGCATAGCTAATAATGTTTCAACATGGGATTCAGATTCAGCAAATTTAGATACTCCAAGGAAGCAAGAGATAGTAGATTCCACAGTCGAAAGATCTTCTGGTGTAATCTCTAAGCTGGGCGAGATAGTGGAGACGAGCTGGGTAGATTTTAGAGCAACTAAAGTATTTGTGAACTTATTAGATGCATCTATGTTGTTTGAAATCCCATCAGTGGCAGCATTCTCGCAGTTTGCAGTTGCATTGTGCAAATTCACCCAACCTTCCCAAGAGTGAACTTCCACATGTAGCTTAGACGAAGTTTTTTTGCTGCTTTTATCAGCAGCTGCAACAAGTTGCATTAGTTCCAGTATGTAAACTCGAACATGGTTTGGGAGCTGAAAGTTCTCAGAGAACTCTTCCAATCTCTCCCAAACTGCCTGCCTGACACACTGCAGATTTTCCAAGTCACCATCTAATTTACTCAAGGATGACAAGTAATAGTGTAGACACTGATGCTCACATGATTCATCAGTCAACTCCTGCAAGATGTTCTTCAAGATACAAAGATAGAGATCTCGAAGGTTCTGGATGCTGGCAGCTTCTTTTTTTAAGTCCGTCAGTGATCCAGCTTCATGCGGAAAATGAGACATGACTTCATCATATACATCTGCAACAGCTCCAAAGCCACAACCAGCGTAAACCATCGCTCTGCAGAAATTGAAGATTTCAGTAGCAACATCACCAACAAGAGCATAGCCTACATAGCCAATAACTGTAGCCCACCCCTGACTAGATGAAACTTTTTCCTCAGCCACTAGACGTGCAAAAACTTTAAGACATGCCATTATACATTCTAAGCAGAATCTTTCTTCCGAATTCTCAAGGAGTGCAACTTCATGCATGTCATTAATCATTCTGAGCCAAGTATCCACAAGCATGGCAAGGCACACCTGCCAACCTGAGTCACAGGGTGGAGACTTGAAAGATCCTTCAGCAGGTTGTATGATGGCCAAGAATCGTTTCAGAATGTCCAGACGAGCAGGATTTGGGACAAATTTTAAGTATTTGCAGCAGGTATTGTATGTCTGCTCGATCTCACTGATTAAGCAATGAAGACTTTCAGAGCTTTGAATATCGACCCCTGGTTTAGCTCTGGCTTCCAACTTTGTCAATAAACTTAAAATATGATGTTTATATACATTCTGCCAAGACAAGAGACCATCAGGCACTGGACCATCACAAGCAGAAACAAGGTTCTTGACCATCTTTGCCAATGCCTCAACATTGTTTTCATTGATGTGAGCAGAAATTTCACTGTTGAAACAATCCAAGTTCAAATCTTGAATTCCAGCAACATTTTTGAAGTTCAGATCCTCGATAAAGGACACCCTGCAACATTCTTCTTTAACAATCTTGGAAAAACGAGCAATATGAATAGAATGAGGATGCATTGGATCCTTTTCTTCATCTTGCAAGTAGTAGTCAGAGAGTAGGCCATATATTAGAGAAAGCCTCTGCTTATCATGTCCATCAACTGCAGGGTAGATCGATGAGGAAATAAATTTTATTGTTTCGGCAGCACAAGCAAGTAGTTCTTCTCGGTGATTTGACACTTCATTTCTAACATCATCAGTGCTCCAAGCGTCGGAAACAAAGATAGATCTCAGATAATGCAGCACCACCTAAATAGGAGAGGAGCAGTGGGAGAAACAGTTAGAAGCCATTTGGTTTAGAAATAAGTTATACGGGGTTTGTCATACAGGGATTAGTAATGCAGGGTTTGCAATGTGGAGCTTTTATCGAGTGTTTGGTTTATCGTATTAAAAGTTGGATATACAATGTATAACCTTTTTCATATTGATAACCTATATGATGCATAAATTAAAACTTGTTTTTGGTTTAAATTTGTATATTATTTGGTTTTCTATTTAACCCTTGGACTTCTGTAGGACTTTTTCCTTTCATTTATGGTTAAGAGTATTCTGCATTGCACCAGGGGTGACAATCAAGACCAGTGGGTCTAGAATTCACATATTCCATATATCCTATTGTACAATGTTCTACGGTAAAACAAATTATTCTATAAAATCAAACTTTTTAATTCTGAAAAATGGATAAAAACACAAAGGTAAGGAATTACCTTTTAAGATCCTTATTAGAAAAATAGATCAGCAAAAAAGTATGGTGAATAAGAAAGAAAGTGAAGCGGCAATGCATCTGTGTGCAGTGAAACACTGAAACTAACCATGGTACTGGATAACCAATGGAGTTTATTTTGATTCTCAGATTAAATAATCCAACTTAGCATGTGGTAGCTGTTGATTAAGCTTAAGTTTAGCACAATTTTCATTTGAATTTCGGTTCTTCTTTCCAGAAGTATGTTTTCCTCTGAAGAAGAACAGTATGGTCTGGAGAAAATGAGTACAATAACATCAAGGTATTTGCCTTTTTATATGGTTTATCCCAGTATAGTTAATTCAAGTATTAGTTATTCCATCCCGTATTCAGTATAAAACAATACAGAATTATCATTTAAGTTATTCAAGTATTATCTATATAGAAAATAAAAACATTGAAGAACTTAATACAGGTTTTTATACTGTGACTATTTTTGCTGATACCCCAAACCAAATGACCCCTTAGTTTTCTAGCATCTTAGTAGTTTTCTAGCATCTTAGTGCTTGTAATTTCACTATCTCATTTACGGTTCTGTTCAAGAACAGTGCATACCTTGTTGCAATCTAAGCCATAAGTATTGGCCAACTTCAGTACATCCTTCACACTGTGTTTCTTCTCTGGGGTAATGGACTCAACAAATGATAAAACAACATTCTCTCTGTAGTCCATGTCCCCAGATAAGAAGCGAGTAGCTTCAACATCAGGGAGTATTTGTTCTAAACTCCTTGAACGGTCTGCAAAGCGCTTTTGCTCTTCTAGCTTCAGTTTCCATTCTCTCCAAAATGTAGATTGTGCTTGGTCTATTTGTTCTTTTTCATCTGAATTAGAAGACAAGGTTTGAATAGCATAAGAAAAATGAACATGCAAAGCAAAATACAGAAAGTTCTCCACTTATGGTAAACAATAATAAGGTAGATCTATAGGTCAAAATTAACAAAATCACCTGAGCAAATCAGTTTATGTTTCTGCTGGAACTTGGTCAGAAGCAAGTCCCTCCTTTGTGCAGGGTCCTCACACTTGATTCCACAATTGTGCAACAAACTGTAAATCATCCCAATATTCATTATGCTGGTTATTTCATTGTAATTCTCTCTTGCTATCAAGTTTCTTTCAATTATCTCCACCCCTGAAAAGGCATCGGCAAGATTTAATAGGAAAGAGCATCCTATGATGTCTTCCTCCTCAGAGACAGGGGACTCCATAATGGACTTAGCAACACAGGCAATCAAACTGTCCTTCGGGGAAAAACCATTCCTTGCCAACCAGGACAAGATAGTCATCACTGCCTGTGCTCTTAGACTGACATATCGATTCCCTGAAAATGATCTCGATGTGAATTTCTTATTGTTTTCTGCTACTTGACTCAGTTCAAATAACCATGGAAGATACACAGCAGCAAATGACAATAGTTTTCCATTTTCTCTCAAGATGGACGGAATGGTCCAATTACCATCCACCTGTACATCTTTGGCTAACTGAAGGAGTACATTTTCAATCTGCTTAAATTGTGCTTCCTGGTCAGAACATTCCTTCAAGTCCGTTTTATCTTGGGTACAAGGTGGCTTATAGGACATAGTTGAGTCCTGAACTAAGGCATTTTCAGGCTCCGTCCCAGTCAACACCATTAAAGATTCACATTGATCTTGCATGTCCAGATCTTTCCATGCATGTAGTAACTCGGCAATTGATTCCCCATCACAGTGACTCAAAGCAAAACCTAACAGCTGCTTTCTGGAAGAAATATCCATGTTCTCAAGGGCAGGACCTCTTGCCAGTGCTGCACATAAGTCCCATACTGAACCATGCCCTTTTTTGGCCAAAACAAGACATAGATCACAAGCCAGTTGGATATCTCCAACCACCGCAGCTTCTCTCGCAATAGCTTCTTGTACAGCTGATATGTCGTCATACGAGGTTAACCCAAGAAGTTTGGCTAGGTCAATAATCTCATCGACATTCAGATAAGCTCCACCTTGACTTGTAACAACCAACTTAATTATTTCCATCGGATCTTTGATTTGCCTGAATTGCATTGGCAACAAGGTGACACCAAGGTTGGGAAGTTTAACAGTTACAGCATCAATAATATCAGCCTCCACCCTCACATTTCTGCTAGTTGGAAGGATATTCAAGCATTCTTTAGCCTTCCAAATCTGCAGAATTAAGCAGCTTAGTACATTGTCATTTCAATTAACATTTGACTACTCTTGAAGAAGATGTGACCAGTGTAAAACGGGGACACACTTTAACTAAAGAAAAATGCATCTTTATGTTTTTATTTATAACAACAATATTTTCACCAGCTTTTGTGCACCTTGACTATTTCGCCAGGTAACTGCTACCTCCCGCCAACACAGTTACCGGGTCACTCTGCATACCAAAGCTTAGTCCAATGGGAAAATATCATCTAGTGTTTTTGTCTCTGCATCTGTTAGAATTCGAAACTTGATCTCCAAGGTTAACATACACTACATTGACCATTAAGCCACACACTTTTTTTATAGTCAAAACAGGATATACTAAAAAGGAAAAAGGTACTAACTAAGTCAGACCCTTACATGTTTATTGACTAGTTTAAGGTCTAGTCTGAACAAGCATGCTTAAAGTCAATACAGACAGTAGAGCAACTTTTTGAACGCTTTATAGGGGAGAGGAGTGCGAAATTTGAGGTTTGGAAGACCAAATACAACATCCCTTCTCTCATGTAACAAGACAAAAACACGCAAGCACATCCTTCGTCGTGATTAAGGAAAAGTAGGTTTCATTAAAGAGAAAAAGGGCAAAGGTAACCATCAAAGGTGCCATCAATTTCATTCAATCCAAACATCACTTCTTAAGATATAGTGTACCCTCCATAACATTTTCAGATCAAGCCGTAATAAATTTCTAGAAATTGATTCTAAATAATTCCTTGATATTGGTCAAGGAAACAAAGTGCTCTCCAAATACATCAAAAGCTACAGCCACATTTCTTAGCAAAATGAACAATGTTAGAAGAGATCTTTTTTTTTCCAAAGTGGCAACATCAGAAGAGATTTACTTTTTTCACTAATTCTCTAGAATATTATACACACAATCGGAGTAAGAGAAGTCCCGGATCAGGACTTTTTTCAATATCCTAGGAGGAGTGGCACATCAGGCAGAATGAATAGCGAGTTCTGGGGGCAGGTTATAGCTTTAGAGGGAGACAACTCATCAACGAGTACAGACTTCTACGGTCTTTGCAACTTTAACATAAGATTACGTAATCACTCCTATGCTAGTATTAGATAGATTAAATGAACTTACTTCGGAACTAGAAAGACTTGATGCTGAGAAGAAATATTCTCTGGCAGCTTGAATAACAAGGTTTTCTGCTTTATCATTTGCCAAAGACACTGAACCTGCACCTTTCAAATAATTCCTCGCAAGTGAAAACTTTCCTGCTTTCAGCAATCCCCTGCAGAACTCCATCAACACATATTCAAGATCTATGAAGCAAAATGCTTTCTCTTGCAAAGACTGCAAGTCAAGCCACATGTTTGTCCAATCATTATCTGATCGTCCAGGCTGTCGGCGAACAAATTTGGATAAGATGAGACGAATTATCTGCTTTACACCCTTTTCATCAGAATATGCCTCCTGGAAAAAGCTGATAGGCTTTGGGACCTGAGAATTACAGGAAAATAATTGGAAACTATTATTACCCAGGTTGAGACAAAAAGCAAAAAAGAATCCACTACCCCAATCAGTAGTCAATACTACAATCTACAACATGATCCTTTTGTATAAAAATTACTAGTCGCTCGCCATGTGCGTTGCATTTGTATGCTGAATAATATAGTACTCAATTTTGTAAAGTAATACCAATATTCCAAAATTAACGCTTTGATTAGATAATTATACACGAAAAGATTAAGTAGATATGAATGATAAGTGAGGATCGTCATCACTTGTTTGTTGATGTCAAGATGATTGATATTGAGGCCGTGATAGATTTTTTTAGCTCAATACACAATATGTAATGTTACTACCCCTGCAAATTCCTCACAACACCTTCTGATAGCTGGATATTTAATAAAATACCTTTTAAAGATTAAAAAGATATACTGGAACTTCATAAATATAAAGATTTTATTGTGCACACAGCAGATCAGTCATCACATGAACCTCATCATTAACAGTCTGTACAACAACGAGGAGGTTTTTCAAATGAAGATTATTGGATATTAGATAACTTTTTCTTTTATGTTCGTCCCCCTGCTGGTTATTATATTCCATTGTTTCCCTTTGCAAAAATCAGTGTTCATAACAGTGTTTTGTATGTCCTGCAGTGTTCAAAACAGTATTTTTGCATTTTGACAAGTTTTCTTGAACAATTGGAAGACTAGATTTACAAGATGACTTGAGATTCAGCTATTTGGTTTGTAACTAAGGAAAATTAATGTGAAGGACTTCATTTGGTATCACAACTTCCACGGATTTGTCTGTAGAAGGCAAATTTAAAGTGTGTGTAAAAAGAAATCATGCCTATAAAATAGTAGTTGGAAGAGAGAAGGCTGTTGCAGGTAACTAGAGCAACATACTGATAAGTGCAATTAAATAAGCTTTTACAATTAAATAGCAATGTTTGATCACTGATTTTGCAAAAACGGATTCCAGCCATAGATGTATTGACAAAGGTTCAATTAGGCATGTCAGAGAGGGCTGTTAAGGCAGATGCACAAATTAAGGTGAGCTTGTGTTTTACATAAACCAAATGAGTCTTGAACTAACCTGATGTATAATCTCTCATATGTTGTCCTGGATGCTCTACCTATCTATATGATGTCATTATTCCCTATGCCAGCTAGTGTAAGGGGCAGACTGGACACCATCAGAAGAAATTTTCTGTGGCAAGGTAACTGTGACCCAAACCACAAGTTTCATTTGGTCAAATGGATGAAGTCATAGCCAGCAAGAAAGAAGGGAGATTGGGAATAAGGAATCTGAAGATTCAGAACAGCAGCCTACTAATGAAATGGCTGTGGAGGTTTGCTTCTCAAAAACAATCTCTCTGGAAGGAGACAATCAGGACGAGATATGGCATGGAAAACTGGTGGATCAGCAAAGCTACTACACAATCATATGGTACTGGTTTGTGGAGATCAATAAGGAATTTGTGGTCGAAATTGATAAATGATTCTAAGATCAAGGTGGGTAATAGAAGGAAGACCTTGTTCTGGGAGGAACGCTGGGTAGGACAGGGATATCTAAAAACAGTTTCCCTAATCCTTTTCTTTTGAGCCTCCAGGTACAGGTCACTGTTAAAGAGATGAGAGATGACCAGGGGTGGAACTTTAGATTCAGAAGACCATTGAATGATTGGGAGGTGAGTAGAATGGTTGAATTCCTAAATACTTTGAAACAATGCAAGGATTTCAACACCAATGAGGATCTACTAGCCTGGATTCCAGACAAATAAGGGAGATTCTCAGTTGGATTGCTTATAGGAAGTTTCAGAGATCAGACCTTCAGCAAGGAGGCTGGCCATGGAAAATGATATGGAAAGTCCAGGTTCCATTAAAGATAGACTGCTTCTCCTGGCTTCTGGCTAAGCAGGCTGCACTAACTCATGATAACCTAATGAAAAGAGGCCTCCAATTGTGCTCCAGATGCTCTTTTTGTGAATGTGAGGCAGAGACAATAAATCATCTCTTTCTACACTGTAGAGAGACAGTGAAGCTTTGGCAGATCTTCATCAATCTTAGGGGTATTACCTGGACTATACCTAGGAATATAAAGGAAGCTTTAGCCTGTTGGAACAGGGATGGAAATCAGTCAGGGCACAGAGAGATGGAAGAGTGTTCCAGCTTGCATTTGGTGGACTATTTGGCTAGAAAGGAACCAAAGATGTTTTGCAAACAAGAGCAGCTCTTTTGTGAAAATGAATTGTATGGTTCTGTTCTATTTTTGGTGGAAGCATGAATATCCTCAAGAAGAAGATATCCCTAGTATTCTTGATTATTTTTGAGATTATAGGAGGCTAGTTTTTACATTTCTGTGATTTTTTGCAAGTATTTACTGGAATACTCCTGGAGTATCCCTCTGTTGATAATACAAGTTACCTTCTCAAAAAAAAAAATCTCTCATATGTTTAACATTCATCTGTTGGACAAGCTGAAATTGAGGCTTAAGATTTTCGGCACGAAGTTTTAGAAAGACAAAAATGCATGTGAAATTTGTAATATAAAATAAGTCTTAGATAAAATATGGCTATAAGTCATCTCATTGAGAACAAAATGAGAATTTCATGTTACATTATTTTTAGATATAAAAAAGTGCCATTCTTTTAGGCAAACTAAAAGGGAAGGATATCACATAAGTTGGTATAGAGTGAACATTATTTTACAGAAATCTATACTACATGATATCCACATGCAATGCATATACCAAGAAACTAGTATTATATACATGAAGTAGCAGTAAAGCCAGCGTCTTTATGACACCACAATTTGTTGGGAAGAAAAATCAGACTCATCAACGACCATTGTGATTTAAAATTGGCAATAGCAGTGGAAGTTAAGACCAAATTAGCATGCTTTAAACAATCCTAGGTGCATCCCATGCCTGGAATAGTTATGGCTGCTAAACCATAAAAAGAACTGTAAGCAGCAATTTGTGGAAACGAAGGAGTACAGACAATCAATCCGAGATGAGAGTGAGAGAACACGCCTACTATGAATGAATATGACGAAAGAGATTCCAGGGGCTATGATCCAACAGATGCCTGATGACAATTTGGAACACGAAAATGCCAGATTGCAGAACTTAGCCTAGAAGGAAACAATACTATCCTGTGGGGGCTGAGAGAGAGAAAATCTGGGTTATACATGATCACTACAAAGGTAAAACCTAACCTGGTATAGCGCCAGTATTCTTCCTGCTTCTATATGACCTTCTGTGAGTTTCAACCTTTCCTTGAGGCTTGCACCTTCAGAATCTGTTAAACCACAATTTGGACAATTATTTCTTTTCTTTTTCTCTAAGTAGTAATCTCTAAGGAAAAAAATTAGCAGTGACTTCAGTAAATTTAAACAAGAATTTTCAATTACTCAACTACCTTATCGATGTCAGTCACAAGCTGTTTGACATTGAAAATACGAAGAAAGAGATATGTGAGGTGAGAAACAAACTAGTATGGGACCAATATGACTATGACAATATTAAATTACCAGCTATACCAAGCATTTAACAAAAGTTTTCATCCGAATCTGAAATTATAAATAGGCAAATGGCAACTTCCAGCCCTCCCTAAAAAGAGAGGGAGAAAAAGGAAAAGGAGAATAGGGGAAAAAATAAATAAGTAATCAAACTACAAAATTTTTATAAAAATGTTGAATCATACACAAGTAATAATCAAATAGTTTTTGGAATTCTATTCATTTCAAGCAAGCCTGTGACATATTTTTACTTATATGACCCAAAAGAGAAAAGCATAGATGAGAAGACATGGAATATCCATCATTACATATTAATCAAAATCTATAGTGCATGTATCAAGAACTGATTTCAAAGAAAACTTAAGACTAGAATTTAATCAACATTTAGCTCCACATCAGCAGAGGAGAGAAGATGGAGAAAGAAGAGAAGGTGGAAGATTAGCAGAACTGCCAAAGATTGCTAAGATAGTAAATCACAACAAGACAAAGCAGAAATTTATTTGTTCTCAAGGTTGGGGGAAGGAGGTGGTAATGACAGGATTATAGCATTTTGTCAAAGGCTTACCACGTGGAAAGGGAAGTTTAGACAAAATGGAGGCCATTGTACTCCATCTATCTGTAACAGAGCAAGCATATATGCATTGAAGAGCACAATCTACAACCTCAGCCTCATTATGGAAAAAATTATTATTCTGGACCTCGCAGCTACCCTCTTCAATTACAACTGAACACATCTCCAATTTATTCGCAGAGGCGATCTCCTTCAACCATCTGACCAGAAATGACTCAGCTGAGTGATCTTTTTTCTCATCTCTGGAAGGCACCGTCAAAGAGTGAAACCTCTTTTTCATGAATGGAATTGCTTTACTATGTAATCTTTTAATAACAGTATCTTCTCTGACCCCAATCAACATTAATTTAAATCTTTCATAATCAGGTAAGCTTTCCCATCTAGTAAAACTCATGGAGAAATTCATTTCTTCATTCTCCTCGGAATAGATTAGCTGGTGTAAGTAAGAAATCTCCTCTAGGAATGGCTGCAATTCCGAAATGCCTTTGCGACAAGCAAAGTCAATCAAGCACATGGAGTTATCGAGTTGTCCACTTAAGGTATCAATATCTCTAGCTCTCTTTTTGTACCAAGACGAGAATTCGCTTACTGATGGCCACTGAGACCCCAAAAATTGTTTTACAATAGGCTCAGTTCTGATCTGAGTATAGCTCTCATCACTCTCAGGGACTCTGCTGATGATAAAAGTTACCATCTCATCACACTCAACCCAATCTTCTTCCCTCAAAGAAATAATTGGAGGAGGGGAACTCCCAGGAAGGAGCTGGCCATAAGTCTGCACCGGAAGAGTCTCAGGAATGGCAGCTAAGACATCCAACAATGAGGAAGTTAAGGAGTAAGGATGACGCTTAAAGAGAAGGTTTAATGCCCCAATCTTGCCACTTTCTGCAAGTGCAATTGCAGCTTCTTTAATGGGTAAATTACAAAATTTCTTGTACTCCTGTAAAGAAAACCTGCAAAAGGCTAAGTCATTAAGTTTCAAGTCAGTAGAAACCATTTGAGTACTACTTCTATTTAAAAGCATGACGATTCATCCTAGTTTCAAAATCAGTAGGACCATTAGGGTTTGTTTGGAAAGCCAACTGATAATTGAAATTGGTGTGATTACTAGGGTAGTAATCATCAGCCTAGTAATTACACAGCCTAATAATTATAATGACTTGTTTGTTTGCCACAATGTAATTACAGTTAATAACATTGTAATTACAAGTGCACTATTTGTTTGCACGAGTGTAATCATAAGGTTATATTAAATTTTAAAAAATAAAAGTTAATTATCTAAAATTAATATTTATATTAGACAAATAATGACCTTTATAAATAATATTAGATTAAATATTTAAGACACATAGTCTTTTGATAATATATTAATTAATGAATATATGTTCTTAAACTAATATTATAAAAAATTGATTTATATATAAATACACATAGATATGATAAAGGAAATTCGCAATTGCTACCCTTTGGGTGCGCACAGGTAAAAACTCCACTCTATGCAATAGCTCGCAAACCACATAAGAGAGGTAACCCGCACAAGGCAAGTCGTGTGACGAAATCAACCCAGAAGACAAAACTCTTGCTTCTGCTGGCAAGGGCTTTCGAACTTGAAACTTCCAACAAGGAAGTTCCAAGCCCAAACCATTGGGCCACCCTGAAGGGTTCAAATCAATATTTTTAATTAAACTGATCATGAAAACTAAAAGTATAAAATTTTTATGAACACCATGAAAAACATGTTTGACAAAAAGATTAATATTATAAATATAACATTATAAAATTATTCAAAAATAAGACAAAAAGATGATCTAATAAGTCTAACTAAGAAAATAGTTTACAATGTAAAATATCGAGTAAATACTCCTAAAACAAATGAAACTGAAAATATAACATAAGTTTTAAATTCAAAACAAAAAAATTACCATAATACTCTTATGTCAAATTTCAACATAATGTACAAAAATATGATTTAAAAGAAAAGAAAAACTTAAGTCTATAACCTTATTCAACAATGAATTCTACTTTAATTTAAAAATCAAAACCAACAAACGGATGCCAATGAAAAAAATAAACATAAAATAAATAAAAAATAGGTAATACGAAAAATTACATGGAATCACATGAAGTAGGTTGAGAGTGAGAATGAAATATAAATAGTATAAAAAACATTTTTAGAAAACATTAGGAATAATAAAAATAAAAAAAATAAATTTAAACAAAAAAATAAAAAGAGAAATAAAATAAGAAATTAAAAAGTAATCAATTTGTAATTACAACACGTAATTACCAACAATTCACATCCCTCCACGGCAAACTGGAGAGTGTAACTACCCCTTGTCAATTAAACTCAATTATTTGTTGATCAAGTAATTTCATGGTCAATCAAATAGGTCAAATAGTGTAATTACACCAAATCCAATTACCAAAGTGGCTTTCCAAACAGGCCCTTACGAGAAACAGGTTAAGAAGCAAACCTAATGAAATATAGAAAAAGAAACAAAATTAAACAAACAAAAAAAAACCCATAGAAATTCACAGTTGGGTCATTGAGCAACAAGCCACTTTATGCCCCTAGAAGTAGTTTATGCTAAGTTTGAAAATGAAAACTTGTCATCTCAACCACAATCCAGTTAAATGTGGAAGTCACAGGCGACGCGGTAGTTTTGGAACCTCTACCAAATTTTGAAGTTTTCAGCTTTTGTCGACACTTTCAGAAATTCTAATTAGTTATATAGAAGCTTCATAGAGAATTAAAAAGGATAAAATATTTGCTTTGTAATAAAAATAAGATTGCTTGTGAGCATCACAACATTCCAATCAGGTAGAATATAAAACTTATGAATCCAGAACAAAAGACATTCACAATAGAAGAAGAAAAAGAACTGGGAGCAATAATATTATCACCTGCCCATGTTTATCCCAAGAAATGTCTCTATCTGGTCTCTGTATTGCAACAATTTAAGTCTTGCCACAAGACAATCCCAAACCTTACTATGATCATCGACCTCAGGCTCAGAAAATCTGTAACGGTCAGTTATGCGAAGTCCAAGATCAAGCAAAGCCCTAACTGCGTCTTCAGTTGGTCCAAATCGACCGACACATTCAGAAAGTACGAAAACTTGGTCCTTGATATTTGAAAGTAGTGTATTTATCTCATTTACACTCTGGGAGGAGTGCAACCACTGTGCCTTTAGAGCTTCGTCTTTATCTAGCCCATGCTGAGCGGCAAACATGAGAGCAGCCTGAAACTCTTGTCTGGAGATTAATATATCATACATTTCAGGAATGGATCGTTCAGAAAATGAAACTAAGCTCCATCGGAAATTGGCCCAGTCAAACTTATTATTCATATCACCATGATCACACTCCATAAGATGAAAGCTGCTTGCTCTAATTTCTTTAGTTGATTCATTGTTCTGAATGGATGGTTTTGTTTCTAGTAGAAAAAGCTCTCCCGACAACTGTGGCAATCTCTCTAAAAGGGGCAATGAATACATAGTCTCATCCTTTTTACAGAGCATAGTACCAGTACATATGTTAATCATAGTGATGCTGCCATTCCTTTCTGCAACAGCAAGTATACCATCAGACCACCAGGCAAAATCTACAACCCCATTCATGAGAATGCTCCCCTTATCAGAGTCCTTATTTCCCTGATGTAATTCATTTCCCTCTCCATAAGAACATGTTGAGAGAGAATGCTGTTCCTCATCAAACTTAAAAGTATTCAAAGATCCTCCTACATCAAGAATAGCAACAAATCTTCCCTGTGGTGATATTGACACTTTAGGAAAAATTGTATCACCGACATAATCTTTCGGGGTAGAAAAGATACCCCCAAACTGAGTAGAAACAAGAACTTCCAGGTCTAAGTTTCCCCTTTTCCGGCAAAGGGAGAGACTGTACAATCCTAGAAAAGAAATAAATGTCAATGATAAAGAAAAGTACTTGATAGCTTGCATCAATTCGAAATCTCTGCTAAAACAAAATTAAGAACCAATACATAAATATGTTCAGATATATCTAAGAGATTTTGAGCTACCATTAGTAGTTAGCTGTAAGCTGCCAGCACTGCTAACTATGGAAAATAAGCTCAGTTGTGGCTGGTAATCCAGGCAGATCATATCCTGTGGAAACTGCTTCAGCATTGCCCCGCTGCTCGAGGCAAGGGGTGAGAAAACAGATGCACTTGGATCTTGACTGATCTCAATGTCATGAATCAACCCATCTGCTGTAATTATTGTGAAGGTACACCTGAAAAAGATGTATCCACTCAAAATAGATGTACAAACTAAGTAATAAGATGAAAATTATGAGAGAGAAGAAACCTCCACAAATAATTGAGCTTACAAGCAAGATTTCTTCAAACCAGCATCATCCTGCACCATCAGGCCAACTATTGGTGAAGAACTTTTTATATGACTCTTGGAAATTCTGGTAATTTCCTCACCATTAGCTCTGATGAGATAGATTGTGTCACTATCGTCAGCAACACCAAGAACATCATGAGTTTCAGACCAAGCCCCACAATGGAATGAAGTAATGCTTTTGCCTAGATGTACAGAGGCAGTAAATAATTGATAAGTAAAGCTATATGTTTGCATAATCATAAAGAGTAGCACTAGAAACCAATTGTAATTCTAAAAAGTAATGTGACAGTCATTCTAATCCTCCTTGCCACCCTCTTGATCTATTAGTGGTTGGGGTTAATCTGAATCCTTAAATTCTCAACCAGAGAAGAAAGGGAAGTCAATAAGTTGGTGGCACAGTCCTGTCTGTCTCCACATAAATCAATTGGAATTTCAGAGAAAAGAAAACAGCATCAATTGTGTACTAATACATATCAAAGGGCACAATGTGTTGGTTCCGCGACTAAATAGAGATCAAAAGAACAGAAAAATACTGACAAGCTGCAGGCAGGAAGACAGCTTTGAAACGTTAAAAACAAAGAAGCCCTTTAACATGTTAAATATGCTCTATTATAGATGTACGATAAAAGAGATTATTGCCACCACCGTTTGTTACTTCTATTTTACGTTCCTGAAACTTACAGAGAAATATTCCACAAGGCTTTTGGTAGTCATCATCCTTCTGCAGGATTGTTATCTGATTCCCAGATGCTACAGCCACAAGATGACCCCTTGGAGAAACAAATAAGGATGCATATCTCCTTATTTTTGTTGGATACTCATGCTTTCTCCATCTCTCCTTGAGTTGGGAAATACCTTCAAACATAACAAAAATTGATAATTTTAACTAAAAGGTCTGAACAACAAGTGAAGTAAAACAAATACTCTACATATGAAGTTGCTTGACCTAATTTCTTTTTACAACTTTATTTTCTTATAATTTCCTTGGTCCATTTCCTCAAAAGGAAAACTTCTTATACTTCAAGAATTTTAAACTACCACTATCTATCTAATTGTAATATAGATACTCTTTTATGAAGATCGTAACTAATGATACTATAGTTTCTCAACTAGTTGATTTACCTCTTTTCACCCCATTATTTCAATCTATTCTTCTTCTTTTTTTTGGATGAAGTAAAAAACTTATATAATAGGCATCAAGAGGATGCAAGTAAGAAACTTTATATAATAGGCCTCAAGAGGATGCAAGTAAGAAACTTTATATAATAGGCATCAAGAAGATGGAATAAGTAGATGGAAGGAGAAGTCAGACTGGTACAAAAAGTGTTGAGCTAGAGCAAAAGAGCGGACAAAATCCAAAAAAGTTTATATTGCAGTCTACACAGGCTAGATTTTGCCAATAATATAGCATAAAAGACATCTAGCTTTAAGAGTGTGGCAAGGAGTTGATAACCCATCAAAGCAACAGTGATTCCATTCTCCGTGTCTAGACACACCAAAATATACAGGGAGGAATCATCTCCCAGACTTTCCTGATGGATTTGTCAACTTTCATTTGAGACCAGCATTCACAGGTTTATCTGATGCTATGTGGCATAGTCCAGATGAGTCTAAAAATTCAATCTATTCTGTATCAAACTTTACTGTGATAACCTATTCTTTCTTCTCCCGTGAATCTCTGCACTAGTAAACTGCAGGTGGTTTTAACTTGTGGGACAAACTGCCTAAATTTCATGTGAATTCAAAACTGAAAGAAATTAGTGATTGTTTTTCATGCAAACTAATGTGAACCTGCTACACAATGCCTCCAAGATAATGAGACTGAAACCAAAACAAAATGCAAAAAACGAAAAAGAAGCTCATCAGTTAAGCATCTCAGAGATGATAAGCACTGTAACTTACATATATGGAAATCACAACAATCAAATAAGATATCTCAAAACTGGAACACAGCCTTGAGATAATCTCAAAACTGCAATGCAATACATCTATGTAGCAATTGTTTGGACATTTACCTATATCCCTTTCAATGTTTAATGTTTCCAATATTTCATGTCATTCTTAAGTGGTAGTGGTGATGAGTGACTTCAATACATAGTCAAAAATAGTAACAAACTTGTAAAACAACACCATATCTTCTTTTCATGTTTCGATGAATAACTCAATGTATTCCTTTTATACTAATTGCTGTTCTGTAATCAAATTCCAAAATGAAGAACGATTGAAACTTCCCTTTGTCTTCATTATCCATGCTGAGATTTCTATTTTGACCTAAAACAAAATCTAACTCACACTCAAAAGGTAACTATATCCAGCTAAACAAATATGAGGTGACTATATCCAGCTAAACCAATATTCAACGAACTAATCAATAAGCTCACATTCGTATAACAAAACAAAAAGAATTTGCATTTAAATCACATCAAGGAAGAAGCAAAGGAAAGAAGTCCTTTCTCATCTATCAACATCAAAGTTTCCAAATTTGCAGAAAGAAATTAGTTCAAAAAAAATTCAGCCAATTTAGTTGTTGTAACTTCGCCAAATGCCCAATTCGACAAAAAATAAATGTACCTGAGGACGAAATCAATCTTGAAAGATAACTGCTTTTGGCGCCTTCATTCAACTAACCCAAACACAAGAACGTAAGCAATTGAGAAAAATGAAAGAGATTCAGCGACAAAATTCAAATCAGTGGAAAAACCTGTTGATATTGTGGAGGATAATTGGAAACATATGGCCTAGAAGCGTGATGTCGTGTCTCAAATAGGATTTCTCCGGCAGTTTCTTCCATCAATGTGATCTTCGAGATCCTAAACCGTCATCAGCTTCAACTTCAACTTATTTGACCTCCAATCTATCAGTCCGAAAAATTCTTTTGGGGTTTAATTGGTATGGGTTAAATTAATTGTGGGCAGAGTCGGGTCAAAAGACTAGCGATATAGTAAATTTAAGTGAAATTGGGGAAAGGAGGTCAATCTGGGGGAATCTATTAAACTTGAGGCATTTTTGTGAAGTTTGATAACGATAAAGGATATATTTAAGTCAATAGTATAATTAAGGATAAAGTTGATTAATAAACAAAAGAATAGGAGTATATTTGATATTTTTCTAATTTTTTTCTACCGGAAGAAATTTTATTATCAAGTGAAAAATCAAGCTCAAAGAAATAAAAAGAATAGACATTGGACATAGTTCAAGTGTTGAGTGTGCACCTTTACTCCTTTGCTACCTATCTAACTCTAGCTCGGGTAGAATTAAGTCTGAACAAAACTCTAGCTAACTTAGGTTTCTTAGAAGCGTAATAGTAAACATCTTAGATTATCAATATCACAATTGTAGTCAACGTTTGTTTCTTTTCTTGGAATATGATTTGATTTTGCTCTTGCCACACTTGATATATACATCCTGTCAAGACCATTCAGTAGATGATAAAGTGCGCTACATTTGTTCCATGATGACATTCCATCCATATGCACTTTGTTGGCTAGGCCCAAATAAGCTTTATAATTCCCTATTTCAGCGGCTACTGGACATTGAAAGAATAGGTGCCCAAGAATTTCATCTCCTGCTTCACACAACTTGCATTGTAGTTTCACATCAAGCCCCCATTTGATTAATCTATTTTGTGTAAATCTTGTCATTAGCTACCAAGTACGCCATGAACACCCATTTTGGTGGGGGCTGGATTACATATGAAACTCAAATTTGACTTATTATTATAGAGACTATTTTCAAATAATATATGGTATTTCTTTTGTTTTAATTTATGTGACATTGATGAAATTAATAAAGTCAATCAAATTTCTTATATGATCCGTAAGATATTTTTAATTGTTAATTTATTATGATTTGTAGTATTTTTCTGTCATTTTCAAATAATATTATATGTTACTTCTTTTGTTCTAATATAAATGACACATATGAAATTAGAGAATCAAACCTGTTATATGATTTTAAAATATTTGTAGTTGTTAATTATTGTAATTTATGGTATCTTGTCGAATTACTAAATTTTTTATTTTTTCTAAAAGTATTTAAGTTGTCAATTATTATGATTTATAATACTTTTAATTTTATTTTAAATATATAATTAAACATTTTATGTTGTTAATTATTGTGATTTATAATATATTTAACGTAATTTTCAATTATATAATGCACTTTTAAGTATTGTGTGTCTATAACATCTTATTAGACAATAAAAATATTTTTAATTACTAATTATTGTAATTTATAATACTTTTGAAGTAATTTTTAAATATATAATAAAATAATAATTAACAATTTCAAAAATTAATTTGACACAAGGTGAACAAGCTAAAAGAGAATTGAAACCTATAACACATTTTATGTTATTTTAAAATAATATATATTATTTATTTTGTTTCAGTTTATGTTGCATATAAAAAATTTGAGAGTCAATCAAAATTTTATTTATTTTTAAATATTTTAACTTATCAATAGCTGAATCAACTAAAAAAATGATTTATTAGGGACAATTTTGTAAATTCAAGTAGCTGAAGCAGACACGTCAATCGACAATTACTTTTTAAGAAAAATAATTTATTAGGGGTAATATTATAAATTTATAGTTGAAGCAACTGAAAAAATAATTAATAGAAATGAT
Organism: Solanum aculeatissimum; assembly: GCA_038996855.1. NCBI lineage: Eukaryota > Viridiplantae > Streptophyta > Magnoliopsida > Solanales > Solanaceae > Solanum > Solanum aculeatissimum. Next base: position 34,188 of record JBCEWC010002187.1, read on the forward strand.
ACAACAAGTTGCTACAGCAAGCATGCCGGTTGTGAGTTGTCTGCTTCTAGACGCTTATATATAGTAGTAAATTAGTATGATGAAACTTTTTCGTTTATTTATATTATACTAGTATTTCGACATGCGCAAAGCGCGTGTACCCATATCAATTAGTATTCAAAACAGTAATATAAAATTTACATAAACTCGTAAATTGTAATCAAAAGGTTCAATTCAAATCCTTTCCTCCATGCCTTGAGAATTCATCTTCTTTTATCCCTAGTTGTTTTTTTAACAATTCACAAAGTTCCAAACAGTTGGTTGATTCATTCCCTAAAAAATCTATATAAGTTTTGGAGAGTCTCAATTTAGAGAAGTACTAAATTTTGGTTGCACCTAATTGTTGTAAAATTTTATAAAGTGCAGTAAAAGAAAATGAAAAATCTATACATAAATATTATTATCAATAGAATCTCAAAAGACCAAAACAGAAACATAAATGGGGATGAACTTGCTAAAAAAAGGTACATGTTTTGGACTTTATATAGAGCACTAAAAGATGTAATAGTTAAAATCAAAGGAAGTTCATAAGCCAAAATAAATAAAAGCTAAATCGTGTAATAATTACTATTGACAGATGAAATAACCCTCCATGTTTAGTGGCATAATTAACACAAGTATAGTCTCCAACAACCGTTGGAAGTTGAACAATCCTCCACATTTACTCCATTTAATGTAATAGAAATTTCTGTTTAAGGAAAAATTAGTGGACAAACGTTTAATTATCCAATTAATAGAAATCAAACGTTTCAGTTTCTAAATGTAACTTATTAGATGAATTTTCTTAAACTTTTAATTAAATGATCAGGACAAAGTGGTCATTTTTAATATGATAAGGGACATTTTCGTAATCCAACTTTCAACTATGAAGCTTCCCACTTTTAATATAATAAATAAATATAAATATGATATTTTAAAAGCATTTCCTTTTTAATACGAATTAATCATTCAAAGATATTTAAAAGATAGTTATTTCATTTAATTTGTATAGTTTACAAAGAAAGACTTAATTTATCATTTTGTGTTTGTTTATGAAAATTCTAATATTTATATGACTTAAAGATGATTTATCAAGGATAATAATGTAAAATCATAGTTAAAATAGTTGAAGAAATAATTAATAGAAACAATATCAAATCAAGCAGTTGAAGCAGGTACGTAAATCAGCAACTGCCTGCTTAAGAAAGACTTAATTTATAATTTTGAATTTATTTTTTCATAATCTAATATTTAAATGACTTAAAATAATTTATCAAGGTGATATAGTAAAATTATAATAATTTATCAGGGTAATTAATTTATCATAATTAACTGAAGCAGCTGAAAAAACAATTTATCGGGGTAATTAATTTTCATAATTAGCTGAAGCAGTTGAAAATAATATACTGGGGTAATTAATTTATCATCATTTTAATATTTACATGATTTAAAATAATTTATTAGGATGATATAGTAAAATCATAACCAAAGGAGTTGAAAAAATAATTTATCAGGGTAATATTGTAAAATTATAGTTAAAATAGTTAGAGAAATAATTAATAGATGTTGACACCCAATTTTTACCCTCCACAACATAAATTAACTATCGAGCTTCTTTGAATTTTAATAACTCAAAATAAATATTTAAAATAAAATAAATTTCACAAAGTTTATTAGATTTTAAAATATTATGTATATTACGTATTTATTTTACAAAA
>JBCEWC010002188.1:0-35918 GCA_038996855.1 Solanum aculeatissimum
GTTGTTAACCCTTGAGGGGTATTTGTGGTCTCTTAAGATAACGGCAGAGGTATTTTTGGTCCAAAAATCTAACGGAGTATATAAGTAGTCTATTTTGCATAGTTCAGGAGCAATTTTAACCCTTTTCCGTTTTAAATATTCAAAAGTGTTCTAGGACAGATGTCACGTACCGACGGCTTTATATTTAGAACAAGTTCTAGATGTAGCGTACGATAGCGAAAATTTTCTCTTTTTTTCTCTTATATATAACTTATCCTCATCTGCTTAAGCCATTTGTATCTATTTCGTCTACTGCAATCCTTTTTGTTCTTTCTACGCAACCTCTTCTTGAAGGTATAACCTGCTTCTCCCCTTCTTGTTCCATTTTATTACAAAAAATTAATCGAAATCGTATAATTTTTCACCGCTTCTCTGTTTTGTGTGTATGTAAATTTAACGATATTTTTGATTTGTTAGTTCTTGAAGAAACTTTAGGGTTTCCTACTGTTGCTCTGTTTTTTTATGCGATCATATGCAAGAACTTGTAAAAAAACGTTAAAGATATCAAAAGAATTTGTATCAGTTAGGAATTTGATTGAATTTCTTGATTTCGGTCTCTTGTTACTTTTAACCGGCGGTTATTTGTCTTACTTTTATATGCATAGACTTGAGGAAAGGAACTAGATGTGTGTTTGTTACCAAATATTCGTGGTGAATACTTTCCCTAAAAAGTGGTACTATATATTAAAGATTCACCATAATATTAACAATTTTGATATTTTTAGTTATAATATATTTATAATAATGTCCCAAGGTGTTCGTTGGAGCAAGTGATATGAAATTAAAAATCAAAAGAAGTGTGAGAAAAATGACTTCAGCCCGATCAAAAGTTGTTTCTCCCTTTTTGATTGAAAATGTTGGAAAATATTATTGAACTACACGACACAAGAAAATGACTTTCGTCGTACCATACACCCCGAAAGAAAAATGAACTTATGATTTTCTCGGGATATATGGTGTTTGATGTGGCTACTATTGCTGACAAGCATAATCTTTTAGAATTGATTTAGATTGATCATCTTATGCTTTTTGCTACTTTGGTGCTTATTCTATAACTTTATTTTGATTTTGGTGGTAGTAACATTATTCTTTTATGTAGAAGCTTTTCTTTGACAAAACAAAAACTGTTATAGTTCCATGTTATCTTTTGGCATTTCGTTGTGATGTTACTTTACTTTTCTACTTTTTTTTACCCTTCTATAGTTTGGTCATTCCTTGTGGCTTTTCTCAGATGAGCTTCAGTCAACTCCGGTAATTCCCTTCTCCTCCAAAACCATTTTTAAAAAAAGAAGAAGAAAAGAAATGGAAACTTCTCTTGTTTGCATTTCCGATTGTCAACATTACCACTTAAACTTACCTTATAAAAAAAAAAGGAGGTGTTCTCTTTACCACTTCCGATGCTTGAGCAAGCTGCTTATTCTTTTGGTTAATGATTTCAGGCAATATGGGTCGTCTAAGTCGGACTATCTACGTCGGAAATCTTCCTGGTGATATTCGAGAGAGAGAAGTAGAAGATCTGTTTTACAAGGTTATTTAGATAAATTACTAGCTGCTGAAAGAGACATATTTTCTCCAATTTGATGTGCTTCACTGCTTATCACTAAGCTATACATTTTACCTTCACTTTGGTATTCCTTTTATGTAAATGCCACCTAAAAGAGCGCCAATAGGTTCCATGAGAATTTATACTTTTGAGTGGATTGGAGGAGGAATGAATTTATTAACACAGAGGGGAAGCCAGGGAGATGCAAGTTTTCATTTTTGTAATATGATGTATATCTGGTTGCATCTGTGTAAGCTGTGCCTAAGTGGATTAGTAAACCCTGTACCTTCTCTATAGTTATTAGTCTCTCAAGAAACCCTGTACATTGTCAATCTTTCTTAGTCTCTCAGTTTTCTTGCATCCCATATCAAACTACTCCCTCCGTTTCAAAAAGAATGACCTACTTTCCTTTTTGGTTTGTTTAAAAAAGAATGACCCATTTTCTTTTTTGGCAAAACTTGAATTTTAACTTTCCATGTGGCATGTTTTAGGTCACAAAATTAAAGGACATTTTGGTACATTTAACATAACTTTAATTTAGCACCACAAGATTGAAAAGTCTTCTTTATTTTCTCAAACTCCGTGCCAAGTCAAACGAGGTCATTCTTTTTGAAACGAAGGAAGTAATAAAGTGATAAGAGATGTGTAGTCTAACTTCATGTTCTAATGAGAAAGCGTAGTCATCTTTCTTTGGCTTTCTGGAGTGTGAGGATACTTGCTTTTTTCCTTTTTTAAGCTTAATCTAGTCCATGGCTCGGACCTACCCAGTGATCTTTCATTACTGTCATAGTACCCATTTAGCCTTTCAGCGTTCCAAGTTGTCTAATTTGGTGCTTTTGGTGTTCTTTTCCTAATGGAAAAGCCAGACAACTTTGCAATACAAACGAAACTTGCTAAAGATATATCACGAGTTATGAATTTTTTGATATGTATTTGACTTACATTTTGGTTGTTTGGTCCAGTTTTGTGTCGATAACCCACCTCCCCCAACCCCACTCTCCTCTTTTTGTTCCCTATGCCAAGTGCTAATCTTTTGAATTTTCTTGGTGAATTTCCTGCAGTATGGGCCCATTGTGGAAATTGATTTGAAAGTTCCTCCTAGACCACCTGGTTATGCGTTTGTGGAGGTGAGTTCTTTGCTAGGAATTGAATTACTAAGATGTTAGTTTTTCCCTTACGGATCATTCTGTTGGGATTTTAGGAGATATATTCCCCATATAAAAATCAACTTTAATTTACCTAATATTTGATCGGGGTTTGATTTTAGTCTCCACATAAAAGTAAAAATTAATTAATACACTGTTTAGTTGTTCCTTTTTGTTTTCCTCATGATAATACATGCATGAGTATGGGGGAATTGTTTTATGTGGGATAGAATGAGGAATAAGAAAATGGGAATTAGTAATACTTGGATTAAAAATGCCAAGGATATCATTCATAATAGTCTAAAAAATTTATTTTGCTTAGAAGTAGGCATCTATTATAAATTATGCACGTATACTTTTAATATGTAATATTATCAAACTAAAATCCAACAAAGAATAATCCTTGGGGTAATGCAATCCTTGTATTACTAATCTTTACATCAGTAATCACGGCGTAACTCTCCCTTAAACCAAACAATCCCTTATTGTATCAGCAGATATAGCTTAAGTTTCTGTACAAGTTTCTTTACGCTACAAAATTTCTGATAGATTTAATTGGTGTCATTCTTTTGTTATGTTCCAGTTTGAAGATCCGCGTGATGCTGATGATGCCATCCGTGGGCGTGATGGCTATGACTTTGACGGACATCGTTTGCGAGTTAGTTGTCTCACATCCTCCCTCTTTTGGTGATGTTGAAAGTCATATTATGTTCACCCTGTTGTTCTTTATTATGATCTTTGTAGGTTGAACTTGCACATGGTGGGCGAGGATCATCATCATATGATCGCTACAGTAGTTATAGTAGCGGGAGCCGTGGTGGACTTTCTAGGCGCTCTGACTATCGAGGTCAGTCTGATTTTGATAGTGTTGTCATGATTTTTGCCTCCTTGAAAGTTAAGCTATTTCATCTGGTTACGTTTACATGCTACATGTACTATTTTCAGTACTGGTCTCTGGACTACCATCTTCTGCTTCATGGCAAGACTTGAAGGTTAGAATTTGTAACAATTGTCATGTTATGATCAGTAAAAAATTTAAGAACTTGCTAGAACTTAGGATCAATGTGGTTTCTTTTACTTGGTCTTGCTAGGATCACATGCGACGAGCTGGAGATGTCTGTTTCTCTCAAGTTTTCCGAGATCGCGACGGTGAGTTAGGTTTATTGTGGCAGTTTCTATGGTTGCATTTATTCAATTCTTGATGTGTTTGATTTATCCACATATGTTCTCTAGGATGGAAATGTACATTTGTTTCTAAGTTATACTCCCTTTGTTTCAATTTTTTATCTTAGTTTGACTCTGCACAGAGTTGTAAGAAAAATATATGACATCTAAATCTTGTGATCTTAAACTAAAGATTTGTCTAATGAACTAAAATGCTCTTTGAATCTTGTGCTCCTAAATATGTCATATAGGATGTTGGGTGTGAAGAGTAATATTAAATATAGTAAATGGTATTCTTTTTGAGAATATCCTTAAACATAAAGCAAGATAGACATTTTCTCTGAAGGGGTACCTACCGTAACAAATCAACACATGAGACAATCAGGTTACTTCTTGATTATCTGGTGCTTGTATCTTAGAAAGAATTGAGAAGCATGGCTCTTAGAAGTGTTGCTTGCGATAAGGCAAGTACTTCAGGAAATATAGTTGTACAAGTATATCAAGCCCTGTTCTAGTTTAGGCTAATCAATAATGATTTGGGACTTTATTAAATAGGCACTTGAGCAATGTGTGATTCAACTTGGAAAACGCTATTTGGAATAGTTGATGCTTGGACATTATTTTCACTTTGATAAAGGTGAAATTTTGCCAGTGAAAATCAGTATCACTTGAAGTGCTCATTAAACCAGTTTTCCACTTCAAATTCTCAATTTCGAGTTGAAGTCTGAACTAAAGACCCAAAGTAAAAACAAAATGGATTTGAAAAGTAATTTATCTTCTCTCATTATGTGTCTTTTGTTCTCTCTCTCTCCCTCTCTCTGAGAGGGAGGGATGGTCTCCCTTTACTTGTGCATATGCAGTTTGATACTTTTTGTTGTGTCATCTGATATGAGGTTCTCATGCCAGAACTTTGAATTGATGTTCTTTTCAACAACGTAACAATCCAAGTCACCTTTTATCTCTAAATAAAAAACAATGTAGCAACTTATTCTTTATGATGTCTTTGACCATGTCCACAGTTAAATGGTATTATGAGTATAGGGAAACTGGTACATAATCAAAATCTAGATGGATACTTAATATTTGTTCAACTTAGAAACCTGACATGTTTATAGTGTTGATTTTCAAAATGAAAAATAAGAGCCTTCACAACTCAATACTTCCATATTAGCTCCTTATTTTATTTCCTGCTTAATTTCTTTTCGTGATTTATCAGTATAAAGAAATATTTAGTAGCAAATTACGATGTTTAGTTTGGTTTCTCCATTGTTTATTCAGCTTCAATATATTAATTATCGGTCATTTAGAAGTGGGGCTCACATGCTTTTCTTTTCATGCTCAAATATGTCTTCAAAACCAAACTTTCCTGAAAATCCAAACACGCGTTGCTGTTATTCAATAGCCAAACTCACACCATGATCGGGATTTAAAGATTGCCTTAATGTTGCTGAAGTTCTCAATCAGTCGAATCGGGAAGTTTTGGAAAGTACTTTGTAGGGAAGAGGATTAGATGACCCTAACTTTCCAAAATTTTCAAGAATATGGTTACACTGATCTCACTAATTATAAAAATATATTATTGCTTATTGTTGTAGCAGTTCCGTTATTCTCTTGTAACACCCAATGACAAGAAGGATCACAGATAAATTACAAATTAAGCCTAAATTGATGACAATTACATGAACCAAAGGGGTAAAAAACCCTAGGATTATTTGCAAAGCCTGTAAACTGTCTAACCTGATGTTCCGTTTTGCTCCAAGATAAATTTACTGAAAAAATATTCACCCAATGAAACTCCTCAATAGCATATAAATTCATTTAAAAGATATTTTATTTGGCTTCTAATGTCTTTTAACTCAATTTATACATAAAAGTTTTAGGTGAGGGGAAGCACTGTAAACATCAGTTGGCAAACAATTCCTAATCAGACACATATGGCTTGAGATCTCTGTACATCCCTTTTATCCCAAGGTTTTTGAAATTAAAGGAAAATGTCTCAACTCTTTTTGTCCTCCATTGTTTCTGGTTAAGAGCGCAAAACTTCAAGGATGTGTAAACATTGTCATGGAAGAAGTTAGATGTTAACTGCTGCTATTTTTGCAGGTATGAGAGGGATCGTGGACTATACCAACTATGATGATATGAGATATGCGGTATGCTGATAAAGGCTTTAATCGTCTTATTTGATCTATAACATCATTACTGGGTTTTTTCTACTCTGTAGTACTAATGCTTTTGTGGTTTAAGAAGTTATATGATCTGTCAGTCTCTTCATTTATCCCTCTTTCTGTTTCTTCTGCAGATAAAGAAACTTGATGATTCTCTGTTCCGCAATCAATTCTCTCGAGCATATATTAGGGTTTGTTCTCTGTTTGCAGTTGAAATACTGGGTCCAATGCTGTGTTCATACATCAATTTAACTCCACTGTCTACTATTTAGGTGGAAAAGTATGATAGGCATAGCTATTCCAGGAGTCCAAGTCCATATTATTCAAGAAGCAGAAGTTACTCGAGAAGCAGGAGTCCTCGACGAAGCTATAGCAGCCAGAGCAGAAGGTTTAGTTCCCGACTGTCTTTTTCATCTTTGCATCTTCAAAAAATTTGGCAAGTTTACTAACAGTCAGTTGGCAGTGTATCTCCTAGGGGTAAATACTCTCATCGCTCTGTGTCATTCTCACCCTCAAGGTCTCGCTCTCTTTCAAGGTACTTTTTTGTTTCACATCAAGGTTTATATTTTATATTTTATGCTTCTGAAATTAGCACGTGCTCATGTATACTTTGAAGATGGTTTTTTAAACAGTCCTATTTCATGTTTTGATTGCATATGAGCATGCCCTATTTGAATTCTTTCTGCAATTCTTCTCAGATGCAGTTTACCTTAATTGCTAGGTGCCGTCTGCTTGCTAATGTTCTTCTTAGGATCCTTGTTTTCCTTCATTTGAGCGCTATTCCTCTTTGGAGGTGTTTTTATGCTTGTTTGATAGAAATTCTGCACGAGGAATCAGCAATTTGACTGTACATTAGAAAATCTATCTTGAATCCAGACTCTCTTTGACGTTTGCATCTTTAGCTCTTGTTATCTTCGAGGTTTTGACTGGTTTAAGACTGGGCACCTTTGTTGGCGAAAGGATTACTCACAATTTTCTATATGATGGCTTGTTTTCTACATTTTCTGTGGTGATGCTTGGTTAGCTGATCAATCACTTTTTTTTATTTGGCGTTTCATTTTCTGGAGGTATGTAGAGTCGAAAAGACAAACTGTGGTATCACCAAAATGTATGGAGAAGTAGACATCTAGTGTCTGCTTTGTGTAGTAGATAGACACTTATCATGTAGTAGATATGAAACTTGGCACTTACCGTTTAGTAGATAGATGAGGATTGGGAATTTGGTGCTATTAGAATGATGAAGGAGAGAGAATTATAAGTTATAGATTGGTCTGTTATGTGGGAAGTTTTGCCGGCACCAATTTATCAGAGTCAACCAAGTCCTTACTGGACCAAAAGTTATATTAGGAGATATCCCTCTTTAAGAATGAATTATGAGATGACCTACCTCTCTTCTTGCTGAAGACTGATGGATCTGTATCTTCTTTTTCTGTAGTTCTATGCCTCCACTTCTATTAATCTAGAAGATTCCGAAATCTTAGTTGTGGAAGCATATGAATGCTTACTTTTACAGTTGCCAAGTACGTTTATCTATCTAAATTTCTTTTGTAGTCTTCTGATACATTTTATTCTTAACTCGATGTTGTTAGAGAACTTGAGGTTTGAAGTTAAGAGTAATGCAGATGGTGCATGTTACTAAATTGTGTGTCCTAAGTTAAGTTGTGTGTCTTAAGTCTCAACCAAAACCAACTAACTAAATGCTTAGGTATAAGATCTAAAGTTAATTCATGAGGTTTTAATAAGTGGACATCACTTTAAAATTAATATAGCCTTTAAAGTGACATCAAAGAAGTGTCTTGAAAGAGTTTGAGATTGACTAGAAATAGTAAATTAGAAACTTTTAGTGTAAGAAGCTAGTCACTCAAGTTGAGTTAGATGTCAAAACTGCATATTTGTATCTAAATAGGTTTCTTTTTTTAAGAAACAGGTTTTGAACTTGATTACATGGTTTGACTTTTCACTTATATTATTTCAATTAATTGCATATATTAATTTTTTATTCATATCATTGTTTGTATTTTGTGATTAATTGTGTCGTGCATCATATTTATCCAAAGGTAGGGTAAGGTTTGTGTACATCCTACCCCTCCCCATAGCTCATTTGTGGGATTATATTGGGTATGTTGTTGTCGTTGCATTATATGTATCCAGGAACCATGTATTTTGAAGTTCTGTATGGCAATTCTATTGTACTTTGCATACCAACTTCTTTTTATTAAGTAAAGATTGTCATTTTTCTACATTTCTCATAAAGCAACACACTGTCCTCATCACAATCTAGGATTACGACCGAAAAATCATCTCGTGTTGGGGTGTAGGAGAGGGATGGCTAAATAAAAGAATAGCAGGAGAATCTAATGTTTTTTCTTTTGGGTGGGGGGTTGGAGGCTGGGGGGGATCGAGTCCAGGGCGCAACCATCACGACTGCTTGTAGTTTCTCGTTGTCATTTGAGTTATGAGGAAGGACTTTGTAAGTCGAGCTTTTCTAGTTGAATGATTGAGTAGGACCTGTTATGGATGACTCAATTTGATTTTCCAACTTAAAAATTACTTTTGAGAACCACTAGAGAATGACATCCGGAAAGAACTTTGAAGCAATAATATTGGTGGATGAGTCTAAATTTGCTTGTCTAGTTTCCTAAAATTCCAGGAAGAATTGAGGTGCAAATTCCTGTTTCCATTGTTCTTTTCTTCGTCTACCCATTCCTTTTGAATGGGGGTTCTTCAGAGCGGAACAACTTTTTGGTTTAGTAAGATGATTACGAAAGATTGCCTTTTTTGTTTTCTAGATCTGGCTTCTGCGGCGATCTGGGGATTGCTTTATAGACAGGTGATGGTTAATGGTGCTCAAATTCAGAAAACTCGTTTGGTTGTGGCTGTAACCTGATTTAGTGGATGAGCACCTCCGGCAAACTCTGGATGGTAAATTGCATTTTAATATGTTATTAAGGTGGATCTAACTTACAGCAATATATCAAGTTGTTTTGGGGCTAAACCATGTGAACATGGTCGTGGGAACGCAATCCAATAGACATAAAAATTATTTTGTTTTTAGCGCCGTGTGGGGCTGGAGCAGGCATTTGTATTGTTATGGCTCATAAATTGGACATGCAACCTCCAGGAAGTGTGTTGCAAATGGTTTTTGTTTCAATTTGATCCTGTTGGGTGATTGGTGTTAGAGATTGCAGCAGCTGTTGCTAAATACTATTATTGTGGACATGGAGTAGCATGGATTCATTTGGAAAGGTCATTCTGAACCTTTGGCCACACCATTCTACTGATATTAACTAGAATTGTATCTGGGGTTTTTTGCAGATCTCTATCAAGATCCAGATCTCCATTTTCACCTGTAAGTAGAACTGGCGTTTTATCTCGTCTTTGTGGATACTGGAGTTTCAATAGTGCTATATAACTCTTGTATATATGCCTTGTGATTTCATAATCTTTGCTGCCTTGTAGCCACCTCGTTGGAGGCACGCCAGGAACAGGAGCAGGAGCAGGAGTCTGTCCTATTCTCACTCTTCGGTATGATTGGTGGATAGTCATTGTCTGGTGGTAGTGTTCATTGCATCATTAGTATTTCCATATTCATCATTTGAGGATGTTATATGCAGGGGAGATCGTACTGAGACTTCTACCGAGACAAAGGGGATATCGTGGCCAAAATAAAGTACTATGCAGACTTGCTGGATGTTAAGGAACTGGATTTTAGCGCAGTGTTTACTATAGTTAATTTCGTCAGTTGTAACATTTAGAGGAGCTTTGAATTCTAGCTAGCTGGTTGCGCGTTTTAGAAACTTCTTATAGGTTAATCGGCGTGCATGCTTTTCGAACTGCTAAGTAAAACTATCGATCTGTTTCATTTGACCCCGTGATTATCAGTTGATGATTTAAGTGTGTTACCCATTATCAAATGTTTTTTCGTTTAAGCTGCGAGGTGGAGAACTGCAGCAATGTTGTGAAGAAAACTGGCAGCTGGGTGGTGCCAAAAGGATCTTTTGACTGCTTTTGAGAAAGAATAAAAGTAAGTTTGCCAGGAAATAGTTTTGACATATTACGATTACGAGAAAAATTCCGAAATAATATTTTAATTGTTAACATCTCCTCTTTGATTTGTTTTTAAAGAATCGTTCTATCTAGTAGTATTAGTGGAGCAAATAATTTTTCTGCTTCCTGTTATTCTTGGTAAGCAGGGACGAGGAGAAAACAATTTAGGGCATATTTAGGTAAAATTATACTGAGAGACACTAAACTTAAAAAATTATAAAAAAAATAGTTGTATAGATATGTATAATTGGTGTATATTTGTATATTATAATGTATACTTTCTATAACTTTTGACAAATCATATTGTATAGCAGGTATAGTTTCGATAATTTTAGGTTATTTTTTATTTAAATAAAATATAAATTATTTTTTCTTTTATAAATATTTTACTATTTTGTATATATATATAAATATATATAATTTCCCCTATCTATTAAGCTAAGGTGGTTGTCATTGGAACAGGGTGTCTCAACAAATTTCGGCGTTTGAAGCCAAATTTTATAAAGGGAATATAAGATTAGTTTTAAATGTATGTAGTAAATTAATTAGTTTAAAATAAATAAAGTCATGTTTTATATATATAAAAAGTAGCAAAAATTCATAGGAAATATGTGGTGAGTATGTTGGTAAAAAATTATAGAAAGTATACATTGATTATATAGTATATATTACTTATATATGAAATACACATTGAATATATTTAAGTGTACATCAAATAAATATTGTTTAATAATTGAAATAACGGAATGGTCATTTTATGTAATTATTTCTAAAATATTAAATTGAATGACAATAACGATAATAGCATACTCAGTGTAATCTTACGAGTGAGGCTTGTAGATGGTAGGATATACACAGACCTTATGAACCAAGAGTGTATACACATTTGTTATAAAAATAATAATATAATGTTATAATAATAAAATTTGTCCAAAAAATTCAATAAATATAACTATATTGAAATAATATTGTCTGATAACTTGATATAATGATATTAAAATAGTATTGTGTTGCCTCAATATAATGATAATTTCTCGCAATGCCTGAATGTGAAGAAGACGTCAAAAACATATTTGATCTTCTTGAAAACAAACAATGTAAGTACCTCTTACTTTCAATTCTAAAGTTGTGAGTTCGAGTCACCAAGAGAGCAAAAAGGATAGAAAAGGAAGGGAAAAAGAACAAAAAGGAAAGGGAAAAATATACTAATGATCATGTGGGTTCATGTTAGTAATCAGAGTATAAATAAAGTAATAAAATAAGTAGCCAGGTAAGAAATGATACTGCAATTATTAAAAGATTATTTCATTTCTCAATTATTATAACCATCCGCATATTGAATAAAATAAAAATTATTATATTTTCTATCCAAAAAATTAGTTTCAAATTTAATGGTAGTGGGAATTCTCTCATTTTTCACATTTCACCTGCAAAATATCAAATGTTATGACACCTGTGTGGTAGTCCTGTTAATACAATATGAAGATAAAAATCCGAACAAATGAAAGTATTACATGAAAATTGATTAGAAGATATTCGTCTCATGTCTCACACTAAAGGATTTTTTTCTCCATTTTGAATTTATCGTATTAGAAATATGACATATATTATAAAATATTGTGATAGATGTGTAATAATCCTGTTAATATAAAATGAAGAAAAAAATTGAACAAATAAGAGTATTACACAAAAATTAATTATACAATATAGGTCGTCTCAAGTCTCACACTAGAATGACTTTTTCTCCATTTTAAATTTGTCATATGAGAAATACGCTATACATTATAAAAAAATAGTTATTTATTAGATTGAACTGAATATGCACGCTTAATCAGAATTGACAAATCCTCTCTGTTAGCCGTAGGCTGGTGAGCCCATTTGGGCCACCAGTACGTTCCCACAGGATCGGGGCCTCTCGAGATATACCCCGGAGGCAAAGGTTTAGTAATGCTACCAGCTCGTGTAGAGCTGTGGCGTGCTAAGTTTACCGAGAGTGGAGAGGCCTGTCGGATTCCGCATTATTCGGCCATTTATCTAATATCCAACTACTTTAATGCCCCACTTGGTTAAAAGCCAACGTTACTTGGCCCAGCAATTAGTAGCATCTGACTAATCATATTTAACCTCAAACTAGTATTGTCTTTTCTCGATGTGGGAGCATTAGATTTTAAATGCTACACTTTTAAAAAATGATTGTGTGTTAGATTGAACCCGATATGCACGCTTAATCAGAATCGTTGAATCCTCTCTATGAGATGCGGGCTAGCGACACCGATCCAAATTTGTTCCCGCAACTTTGGAGCCCCTCGAGCTTTACCCCAAATCCAATTTTGTTTTTAATTGCTACCCAGCTCCCACTTGGTTACAAGCCAACGTTACATGACTCGGCAGTTCATTACAACTAGCTAATTACAATTAAACCTTAAACTAGTTTTATTTTTTCTCGATGTGGGATTAAGAATAAATCAGAGAGAGTTTTTACAACACAAAGCCAAATAAGAAGAAAGATGAGAATACACAGAGATATAAAATAAAAGATATTTGATTCCCAGTTTTTTTAATAAACCTTCTTGAATCTATTTTCAAACAATGAAATTGTTAATCAAAATCACAACTTGCATTAACCAATATCGTTTTTGGAGGTTATAATATTTTGTCAAAGCAAAGTTTTAGAGACGATCAACCTTTGGAACATAAGCATTACTCTTCAAGCTCACAGCACAATATATTTTGAAGTGTTTTTGGAAATCTAGTTTTATTTTGGTTTGAGAAGAACAAATAAATGTAATTTAATATAGATCTTGATCAAGAATCACATAATAAAACGCATGATCACTACTGATTATTAACAATTTTTATTTGCATGACAATAGCTTCTTATCTGATGTTTTGAAAGCTGCTATCGACTTTTGTGGAGATAAAAAGAGGCATTACTTATCATTCTCACTACTCTTTATATTACTTATCGCTCTCACTACTCTTTAACAAAAATTCAATCTAATTAATTGTCTCTCTCATATATTCTAACAAATTATTATCTTACAGAAGAGGAATTGCATACTTTTGAATTTGTAAGTAAATGCTCCAAAACCTTTGTGCATATGATGCTCGTACTAATCAAGTATACAAATCTCATACTCCACGTACTATTTTACATCTAAAACCTATATTGTCTCAATACACTTTCCACACCTTAATTTTTTTCATTTTACCTGTACAGACATGAAGCAATCGCAATTTGCGCACTCAATATCAAATTCCAACTTCCAGAAGTTTGTATGGAACTATAAAGTTAATATTACTTTATCCCTTTTTGCGTAACGTTTTGTATTGTATTTTCACAAAATACTTTATGCTAATACTTAATCTAATAATATTTCCTTTATTTACCTTTCAAGAAAGATGGGCCATTTATATTGTTTGTCCACTTTACTCATAAAGAAAGGTCTTTTTCTTTAGTATTCTTGAAGGCTTTTTAACAATATTTATCTATCCAGATAATTAATGAATTTCTTTTGACTAAATGTGTACATGAGAAAGTAAACCATGAAGAGATTTTGGAACTTATGTAGGTGATTGATATTTATTCAGACTGTTAAAGAGAATTATTTGTAAGTGCAAAAGGGAAAAAATTTAAGTGTATCTTGATTTTAATAAAGAATATAAAATGTTAAAATTTTTGTGGACGTGGAATATTATAAATTAAAAGATACATGTCATCTCATGTCTCACACTAAAATGACTTTCTCCATTTTGAATTTATCGTATGAGAAAATACATCATACATTATAAAATGTTATGATAGGTGTGTGATATTCGTGTTAATATAATATGAAGAAAAAAATCTCAGCAAATGAGAGTATAGTACGCACACTTAATCCGAAGGATCCTCTCTATCAGCTGTAGGCGGGGCCTCTCGAGATTTACCCTGGCGACAAAGGTTTTGTAATGCGACCAGCTCATGTAGAGCTTTGGCGTGCAAAGTTGTACCGAGAATGGAGCTTCAACAAATTTCTTCTCGTCTATAAATAAATCCAGGTACGGATATTTCCCAATATGCACGCTTAATCAGAACCGCAGATCCTAATTGACCAAGTTGTTTTTAATTGCTACCAGCTCATGTAGAGCTGTGGCGTGCACCATTGTGCCGAGAGTAGAAAGGTCCAACAGATTCCGCATTACCAGGCCCCATTTAACAAACATCCAAACCACCTTAATGCCCCACTTGGTTACAAGCCAACGTTACGTGGTTCGGCGGTTGATTACAATCAGCTAATTACAATTAAACCGTAAACTAGTTTTATTTTTTCTCGATATGGGATTAAGAGGATATCAGAGAGTTTTCGACTAAACGGAAAGCCAAATTAGAAGAAAGATGAGAACACAGAGAAATATCTGTCCATTTAAAATAAAAGATATTTGATTCCAATTTTTTTGATAAACCTTCTTGAATTTATTTTCAAACAATGAATTGTTAATCAAAATCACAACTTGAATTAACCAATTCGTTTTCGGAGATTACAAAATATTGTGTCAAAACAAAGGATCAACCTTTGGAACATAAGCATTACTCTTCAAGCTCAAAGCACACTATATTTTGAAGTGTTTTTGGAAATGTAGTTTTCTATTTTGGTTTGAGAAGAACAAATAAATGTAATGTAATATAGATCTTGGTTAATAATCTCATAATAAAACGCATGATCACGACTGATTATTAACAATTTTTATTTGCTATTACTTCAAACACATCTCTTACACATAAAAAAGAATTTCTTGTTTAGTTTAGAATCACACGCAAAAGCTTCATCTTGTTTGTTTAGTTGATTAGGAGGCTAATTTCTTTGTCAAATTTTGTGAGTATGCATTACTGAAATATATATCTAAGACAGCAATCTCGTATGCTCCCAGTTGTATAGTGTTGTATGTTTTATTTGTTCTTTTTATGGAGTGTGTTAATTTAGAACATTACACTCCTAATTATATAGTGTTGTAAATTATTCTATGTAGCTTAATTCTCTTCACATCTTTAAATCATGTCTTAAAATTTAAAATCACTTGATCAAATCTCAATTTCAACCTATCGCTTTCATTTACAGGGTCATGTGGTAAGTAACTACCCCTCTCATTATACACACACATACATGTATGTATATAAATATCTGGTAGACTTGCTGATGCAGTCTAAGCAAAATTAATGTGATAGTCCATATAATATAATATGAAGAAAAAAACTCCAACAAATGAAAGTTTTACATGAAAATTGATTATAAGATATATGTTGTCTCATGTCTCACATTAAAAGGACTGGTTCACGCCGTACATTATTATAAAATATTAGGACATGTGTGAATCGCATTACTCGGCCATTTATCTAACATCCTACGTAAGTATCTGGTTAATCATACTTAAACCTTAAATCGGTATTTTTGTTTTTCGATGTGGGAGCATAGAGTTTAAATGCTCTATCATTATTTCCTGCTCATTACTGAACTAGTAACATATGTATGTATGGATGGAGCTAATTGCATAATTTTTACATCACTTTTAGCAATTCAATCAACACGTGACTGGTTGTGAAAGACAAGTTAAATACATAACTGGTTGTGAACACTGAATTAATTGGCTACCTCCTGAGTGGACGGAGAAGCAATTTGTTGAAGCAAATCCCCTTTGAGTTGGAGAATTGACTGTAAATTTGATGTTTTAAAAAGTGATTGTGCGTTAGATTGAACCTGATATGCATGCTTGATCAGAACCGTTGAATTCGAATTCTCTCTATGAGATGCAGGCTAGCAACACCATTGGACGGATTCCGCATTACCAGGTCCATTTGACTAATGTCCAAACCATTTTAATGCCCCACTTGGTTACAAGCCAACGTTACATGGCTCGGCACTTCGTTACAACCAGCTAATTACAATTAAACCTTAAACTAGTTTTATTTTTTCTCGATGTGGGATTAAGAATAAATCAGAGAGAGTTTTTACAACACAAAGCCAAATAAGAAGAAAGATGAGAATACACAGAGATATAAAATAAAAGATATTTGATTCCCAGTTTTTTTAATAAACCTTCTTGAATCTATTTTCAAACAATGAAATTGTTAATCAAAATCACAACTTGCATTAACCAATATCGTTTTTGGAGGTTATAATATTTTGTCAAAGCAAAGTTTTAGAGACGATCAACCTTTGGAACATAAGCATTACTCTTCAAGCTCACAGCACACTATATTTTGAAGTGTTTTTGGAAATGTAGTTTTATTTTGGTTTGAGAAGAACAAATAAATGCAATGTAATACACATCCTGATCAAGAATTACATAATAAAAAGCATGACCACGACTGATTTATTAACAATTTTTATTTGCATTACTTCAAGCACCTCGCTTACACATAAAAAAGAATTTCTTGTTTAGTTTAGAATCACACAAGCAAGCTTCAGCTTGTTTGTTAAGTTGATCAGGAGACATATTTCTTTGTCAAATTTCGTGAGTATGCATTAATGAAATATATATCTAAGAGAACAATCTCGTGTACTCATAATTGTATACTGTTGTATGTTATTACACGGGGGAAAACGTTTTATTTGTTCTTTTATGGAGTACGTTAATTTAGAACATTACACTCCTAATTGTATAGTGTTGTAGATTATTCTCCATTAGTCTGTGTAGCTTAATTCTCTTCACATCTTTTAAATTATGTCTTAAAATTTAAAATCACTTTATCAAATCTCAATTTTCAACAGATCGTTTTCAAATTTTACAGATTCATGCGGTAATTAACTACCCTTCTCATTATATACACGCGCACATCTGGTAGACTTGCTGATGCAGTCTAAGCAAAATTAATGTTACTCTTCAGAACTTTTAACGTATGAGTTCACCGACGACTATTCTTGTGCATCAACGTTTGACAGTGAACTAGGGGACTTATGCATGTAAAATACCCTACTATTAAATCTATTTTCTTGTTCTGGATCATGTCAAATTCTTTACCAAGAATTTTAGTTTTATACAAAATGCTGGTAGTAAAAGGTTTACAAGAGAGTTGCTTCAGAAAAATAGGCTGATAGTGATGAAATTGTCAAATTCTGAGGTCTGCGTTTGTATGTACCAAATGGTAGTTGGGTAAATGACATTTGCACTTCCACAAGGTTGAAACAGTGCTAGTGGAAAAACATCACATGGCAAGTCTACACATAATTAAACATTATATTTTCCTTATGTTTGGCTCTTCTCGCAATAGACCTGGGATAAATAAGCATTATTTCATTCAAAATGTACCATAGAACCATTATCGCTAACATAAGATGATTAAAAAGTCTAACAGCTTAAACACTTAATTCTGTCACCCTTGGAACAAGGATGCAGTGGGTGCTTCAACTATAGAACCAATCTGAACACCAGGTATTCTGGTTCATCGATGGCGTATGATGTTCAGCCATTTACTAATCTGACAGAAAAGAGGCAAACCAACAGCTTGAACTTTGCCATTAACATTCTGATGTTATTTATAACCCCACAGCACAGAAACAAGAGGACGCCACAGTCCCATCACACAACTCATGGCCATCAGAAAGACATCATTTCATGGCCACTAAACAGTTTGAACCTGCCAAATTGACAAGACTCCAACCATTGTAGATCGTTTTCTCAAAACATACATAAATTGGGTTCATTCATAGTAATCACAGTTCTCATCAAAACAGCACAAGAAATTCATGACCGGTTCTGGGACGACATCCTCTCAGACCCATGCCTTGGGCGGAAGCTGCCAGATCGACTACCACTATCAGAACCAACACCTGAGTGATGAAATGGCCCCCAAATAGGATCTCTGTCAACCTGATTCAAGGGAAAGGCGGGCAAGTGCTCCCGTTCCCAAGCATGATATCTGTTTGATACTGGATTTTCTGCTTCTTGAAAGTTTCTTCCTGAAGAACCTGAAGGATAGAAGTAGAATCCACCAGCCTGATCAGATGATGAGGCAGCTGGCCCCACTTGAGCCAACCCTCTATGATTGTTGGATCGCCGAGTAGCAGAGATAACAGGAGTGCGTACAGCTGGTGAATTACTTGGTTGCTGAAAATATGCTTGAAGAGCCTGAACACGATCACGAGCCCGAGCTACACTTCCAGGATAAGGAGGTATCATTGGTGAGGCAACTGAACTTCCAGCTCTGGCAGCAGAACTGCAAAAGCGATGCACATCAAAATCAGAATTATCAGTACAAAAACAACATTCCTCCCCACTCCCCACCCCCAAGTAGTTGGGAAAAACACAGTAAAAGGCAAAAACAACAGTAATAAAAGCTAAGTTTGTACTCTGGATTTTCTAAAAGGAGCACTACGCGATGACTTGATTCAAGTAAATCTCAAAGCAGGAGTAAACAGAATTAGAAAAACTCAAAAAGTCCTCCTTTTCAATATTTCCTTCAAACCCTATACCCCTTTTTCTTATATTTTAGGCCCTGTACTCCAACCCCTCACTCCTTAACACATCCTCCCATCCAAAAAGAAGAATAGAAAGGCTAAGGAATGTAAGAGGGAACCTCTTTTGAAAGGTACAATTAGAACCCTTATTTAACAGAATTTGATAATTGTTTGATCAGAAACAAATTAATTGCCTGTTCCACATATCATACCCATGACCAACAAGGAATGGAGGGACAAAAGATCCTGGTCTTGGGATATCAGCATTGGTTCTGGCAACTCTCTGAGTAACAGAGGGGACCGAGGACTGATCAGCAGTACCAACACGACTGTTTGCCATAGGGAAAGAAGATGAATGATGGTCCCAACTATGATAATGCACATCCATTCCTGGGAAAGCATAAGAAGCAGGCATCTCGCTGGGAACAGATGGACTAGTCCAGTGATTGTTGAAACTAGGACCATCATTGATACTTCCACTCGAATTTGAAGATGATGGGTGAATTCCAACATAGGCAATATATGGGCATGGATGAGCAGCAGATGACACAGCTGTGTGTTCAGCAAATATAGCATGCTGACCAAGAAGATCGTGATCTACAAAGTAGTAGCAGAAATCCCCTCATTATTGAAGCTTCACAAAAAAAGCTTACTACACAGCAGTTCAGAGAGTCAGAAAATCTTACATGCACTAGATGAAAGATCCCCTTCGCTGCAGGCATGTAAATTGTAGTGGTCAGACAATTATTATTAGAAAATAAAAGAAAGAGCAGCAGAAGGAAAAACACAAAAGGCCTAGAGATGACACAAGAAGCAAAATCTACAGCACAGTAAAAGCCAGAGAAGAGGGGAAAAGAACTTACTCCATCAACAGCAAGAAAGATGAGGAATAATTCTCATCATTCACTCATAGCTACTCTTTGTTTTCTTCTATGTTAAATAAAAGGGAACTCAAGGCAGGCACATAAAGTTAGCTCACCGATTGGCAATCAGGCACAGAACAGAGAGTATTAGCATCTGCAGTTGAACTCTAATGTCACGGGGAATATTAGGATATATGGAAGTCCTATGTATACTCTCCATCCCATGTGATATAGCAGGAAGAATTAAAGATGTCGATCTGACTTTTTCATGATATAAGTTGTAGCGGAAAAAGCATTAATGTAGATAGTTTGATAAGAGTAATCATCATATCAAAGTTTAAATTTGATTACTTTTCAATTTGGACCCTGCAAGTAGCTGGTATAAAATAATATCATTAGTATGCTTAAGGATCAACAGATGTCCATCACACTTTCTCGGAAAAACAAGCAACAACCACCTGTTCTCCTTTGAAAGTAAAAAGATGGATGCATTTGCCGAAATAGAATAAAACAGGACAACTTGCTCTCACCTGAACTAGGTCCAGTCTTAGTGCTCACATGATTGAAACTCGGAGGAGTATGACCCAATTCCTCTAGACTGGTCCCATTTAAGAAAAAAAGGGGGTAATAATTTGCTCTCACGTGAACATTGTCCAGCCTTAGTTGGGTCATATGTTCAAAACTCGGAGGAGTATGAACCAGCTCCACTATCCTGCTCCCACTTAAATATCAGGCTCTGTTACAGTGGGTGCAAACTGGTGATATATCCCTTATCCACATGTGTCCAGTTTTCACCCTTACAAACAGCCCTACATTGTTCGGCCCTGCTAGCTTCAATATGTTCAATTACCTTTACAAAAAGAGATACTTTGGCTTCTATCAAATAGATATTTTAAAATTCATTTTCCTTTAGAACCATCCCACGCAGTTATTCCTCCTTTTTATCAAATTAAATATTTTCTTCCATTCATTTTTTCCTCATCAGCTTACACTGCACTGGTCCAGCCTCTCCAATCAACCCACTAAGAGTCAAACAGGCCCGTCTGAGTAAGCTTCCACACGTCGCCCAACCAACTGCAAACCCTAATGTCACCAATTGTCCAAATGAAAAAGTTCTAATAGTGGAAGTGCTAAAAACACATTGCCAATAAGCTTGTAGCTTGTATGTCGGCCTCAAGGTCTCAGGTGTCTCCTTTAGGGAATTGTTATGTAGGTAAAATCCCAGCTTAAGTCTAGAATACATATTGCAGCCAATCCTAGGGACATCTTATGGCAAGGTGCCAACTGCAGAGTTAGTAGGAACACTATCTGTGAAAGAGCAGAACATTATCAGTGTCATAGTTTGTTGACTCTGATATTCTAATTAATAGTTAAAAGACTTCAATCTTCTTTTTCTCTTATATCCTGAACTGAACTCAGATCAGATCCTACTAGTGGGATTACACCGTATATGGACCTTTCGTAGCCTCAGCATAGAAGCTTGATCCACTTGAATTGATGCTGAAACCTAAGAGCTTATTATATTCCTTATCCTGACTTACATCAAATTCTCTAAAATCAAATGAGACAAAAAGAAAATCTCAAACTCTTTGCCCATCAAAAGAGAGCAACAATCTGAGGGCATATCTCACTTCAAGCCCCTGCAAAGAATGAGCTACTAAGATGCTTAGCTAATCAGTCCGAACAGAAAATCCATCAACATCCTGAATTCCAACTAGCTATATAGGCCAGCATTCAGATCTAGGAAGATATAAAAAGTTTCTACAAATGGTTTATTTCTACCTCTCAAAATGTATTCAAACTGAACTCAAAATGCAGCCTCAATATAGTATAGAAAGAAATTAATTCAAACTCAACTCAAAATTCAGCCTCAACAGAGCATAGCAAGAAATGCATAGCAAGGAATTAACGTTTAACCTTTTCTTTTTTGATCAAGTAAAAGTATTCTCATTCCTAAACATGACTAAAAATCTGGCCGTACACAAGTGCTATACTAAAAGGTAAAGAATCTACAGAAAGACATGATCCTCTACAAACTCCACCCGATCTTCTATACAACAAGGAACTTCATGGGTGCACCGAAAGAATATAATGGATCGGAGACTACAACTCATATGCTTAACCTATGCAGCTGACAGTGCTTGTAAGGTAAAAAAATCATCTTGCTTTTAACCCCCACCCCCGGGGACATTACCAGTCACCACACAGTTAAATTTAAAAAGGACCAGACCTGTGCGACTGTAAAGCAAAAGAATTTTTCCCTTAAAACTATGCAGGAAACTGACGAATTCTATCATGGTATCACCAGTCTCTTATCGCTACACATACACCAACACATTTGTTCCGAGTATAATTTTTTCACACCAAGATCTACCTCAATTTTTTTGATGAGGGAAACCTACCTCCTCCATTAATAGGCCTAACAGAAAGAGCTCCAAGCAAATCACTTAAAGCATGGCAGTATTCTCTTACAAAGACTATATAAGCAGAACAGTGACATTTCAACATTGCCCCTTTGTGGGATCACATTAGGTATGCAGTTGCTATTGTTGTTTGACATTTCAACATTACAAGCTGCCCTAATGAGGCAACATTATCAGTAACAAAATCAAGAAGAAGTTAAATGACACAACCAATGTCCACAAAAAAGTGTCACTGCTATGCTCGGCCGAAGAAGGCAAAGTGAAAAAGAAAAATTCAAGAGTAAAATTGTTCTTACTCAAAAGATGATGGTAGTCGAGTTAATCCACTAAACGGACACCAGTGAACTCCAAATGACTGCAAAATCACGCACAGGAAATAAACATTCAGAAAGTAAAATTTATATTTGGCTTGAAAACAAATGCAATCACAACAATAAACAGATCAAACAAAGAAAAGAAAGGCAAGAAGTTACATTTAGGCACTATCAATGCAACAAAACAAATGTTCACGAGCCAACAGGAATTTTCTTTTTAATCTTTTCCTGTTGCAATTAACAGGAGTTTTTTTTAAAGTACAGGAGAAATGGAACATTACACATGCCATTTGCAGTAATTTCTTGCTACTAAAAATAATTGACAGCTACATTTGAAAACAAGAAGTCCTCACATCCAGCTTTGCAGAAAGCCAGTGTATATACTATACTTCGATGAGATAGAATTAGCAATTATGATAGTAAAAAATATGGAGCACCTTTGTTGACAAATACTAAGACCTATGTGGTCTTACGGACCTCGTAACCTGATGGATTCTTTTGGCAAATTTTTCAGAAATCCAGTGTACATTTATAACCTCTCAATAAGATGCTGCAGATGACTTTCTTAAAAATGTGAAAGATCAGGATATCCCGTGTTATGGATAAATCCACAATTGTTTCATGTAAGTTATAGATTTATCCTAATTGTCTACAAGATGTGCAGGCAAATAACATATCTATGACAAAAATTGTAAATAACACAACCAAATACTTCAGATAGGACATCTTAACAACAGCCAAGCCTGTTAATCAGGGGGAAATAAGGAATACAAGGTCCCACGAAAACAATTAAATAGGATGTTTGTATTAATAATGTTTATAAGTCTAAATCGTCAAAGTCAGCAAACAGCAAACTCATATCAAAAATATGTTACTCAGATTGTTTAGAATCTTGGAGTACCAAATTAACAGTTAATACGGTCAAGGAAGTTCATTTACTGTTAACAAGAAAGACTACACAACAATAGGTTTGGGTGACTGAAGACTGATATCATGACAAGGAGAAGCACTTAGGCAATGCTCTCCAAAACAGACGAAGCATATATAAACAAGAACAGATTTCAAAAGGTAATAGCAAGTCAGATAAGGCATGTCTATCTACTTCTTCAATATTAATCCTCAATCAGTTCTCAGTAGGAGAACCACATCATTCAAAATCCACAAGAAACTTATGATGTCCAGATAAGGAACGTCCCCAATGTTTCTTATAATTGAAAAACAAAAAGGAACAGCAACGCCCAATGAACCCCACATTAAAACCAGATAGATGAGAAGTTTTAATATGTTTTTCATAGGTGAGATTGACTAAGTTGCTGAACAGTAGGTAAGAGATGACTTATATTTACCATTTCAGCGTAGCTCAAATCATATAGGTCTTCATCATGGGCCCAATCATCCATGTTGAAATCCGGTAGGGGACGGCAACCACTTGCATAAAGCCATTGTCCCTTCTCAATTTTTCGACAGTTGGGACACTGCATTTGCCCCTTGATGTTAAAGGCAGAACCGATGCAATCTGCATGCCAATTGCCAATATGTTAAAGAGGGCAGTGAGAAGGAATGAAGCAGAAGAGACGGCAGAAAATCATCATTGGTGACCACAAGAGAAAAGATTGTGCAAATAGTAACTTAATACTAATTTTAAAAAGAGAACAAAGATTGTACTTTTGTTTATTTCAAATTTTCAGGAATCACATTGAAGAGACTATGTTGAATGTTAAGCTTCAACATCTCAGCGTGAAGATTCATTCGCTTGTTTCCCTTTTATTCCCTGATTTTCATAGTTGATAAGTTAATTCCGTGGTTTTCATCTAAAACCATCTTCGTACACAAAAATCATTGAACTGGCTATATCTCATATCATTGTTACAGCTTCTTGGCAGCAGATTTAAGACTCAAAAACTGGATAGGAGCAATCCCAAACAAAGAAGTATGATTGAAGTTCTTTTATTTAGTATCGTAATGTATAAAGACTGCATTTTTACAATACAGGCATGATAATCGATTTAACCGCTGATTAATCAACTTCTTTTTTCTTTCTTTATTGATTAAACTCCTCCTTTCTTGCTCCTTGTTATTTTCAAAGTTGTAGAAGTACTCAATCTCCTTTAACATACTTGAATCTTCAATTTTTATTAAAGAGTTCTGCTAAAATCCTTGAAACTGTAACTTTCTAATTTCTGAGACTGTCTGGCCATTCTTAATATTTCTTCAATTTAGCTAAGCTGAAACCCAGTATCTTCAAACTTCAGCCGCTGAGCTGCTCTAAAACATACACAAGTCACCCAGGCAACTGACGCATGCAATGCCATGTTTTGGAAACTGCTAACCTAAGTAATAAGTAAAGGGATTATTCGTCATCGGGTAAAAAGTCCATTTAACTCTATTGCCCAGTTGTCGCAATTTCGGAAAACCCGTGAGGTTGAGTCTTCAAAGTTTCCACTTACATGATGCTTCTATTGTGCAATTGTGGTCTAAATTAGCACAAAACCTGCTCGATCCCCTTGTTTTAAGTTAAAGATTGCAGAAAATTAACCAACAATTCTGCTCTCCCAAAGGAAAAAAGTACAGAAGTCCACAACTTTGGCAATAATCAGATCCCAGACAATCCAGAGCGAAATTTTACTATCAACAAGTTTTTGCTTACTTAAAAAACAAAGAAGTACCAATTACGTTTAATTAATTTTAAAAAAAAAATGGTAGACGAACTAACCAAGGTGAAATTGATGGCCACATTGAAGCTTAGACCAGGATCTATCCCCATTGTCGGTTACAGGTTCAAGGCAAATCGAACACGCAACCGCCGATGCCTTATCTTCTCCTCCTCCACCGCTATCTCCTCCTCCTCCGTCGCCGTCATCCGTAAGATCCACATCGTTCAATCCCATAATTTACTAGCAAAAACCACCTACAACTTGGCTTACTCCTACCTTAATTTACACCAAAAAAATCCTAAAAACTGCCTTGATCTTTGTTCCTGAGTGCAAGAAAACGAAGAAGATGAAAAGTATCTCAGATGATTATGAAAAATAAATTAAAAACAAAAAAAAACAGAAACGAATCCGATTGAGAAGGCTAAGAAAAGGGGTATGGGTGAGATGAAAGAGAATTTTGAGGCGTTAGGCGAAGCGGTTTGGGGATAGGTGGGGAAAGAAGATGGATGAGGCTGTACAAAAACTGTGAACCTCTTTTCTTTCTATTTTCCTAATACTTCTCTCTCCTCACCGCCTGTTTTACGGAGCAAAATTTATTCTTTTGTTTTTCTTTTTCAGCCTTTTTCTTTTTTATTCTTTGCTATTTAATGTTAGTACCAAAAATTGACATTTGACGGCTTTGAAGTCTGTTTTTTGGTCAAATATATTTTTCAAAATAATTTAAAGTCATTTTATTTTACTTATTAGATTTTATCTATCTTTAATACTGATTTTAGGTTAAAATACTTATTTTAAAAGAAATTATAATGGTATATATGAAACTTAATTGAATATTGAATATGTGATTTTGATTTATTGGTTAACGTAAATATTAGATTTAATTTGTAGATGATTTAATTTATTTAAATGTATTTGCTGATAATTCTTTTAATTGAATTTTTAAAGATTCCTATTAAAGGACGAACAAAATTGAGCTAAACCTATATCTAAAATTGATTGGATTTTGTGATAATTTTGAACCAAGAATGTAACTTCGAAGGATAAAGATGTTATTGTCTTTTTAAATTCATTCAATTATAACACGTGGAATATCAAATTATCGAGTACGAATGACTCTAAAATTTATAATTTTGTTTAACTTTATCAAGTCAATTTATAACAACATACCCAGTGGAATCCGACGAGTGGGGTTTGGGGAGGGTGAAGTGTACGTAAACTTTATCACTACCCCACAGAGGTAGAGAGATTGTTTCCTGGGAGCCCTTGTCTTAAAAACTTATAAGCAGAATAAACTAGATATGGAGAAAAGGGGAGAAGGAAAATAAAGGAAAAAATAAGAACGACTAATAATGAAAGACACATGATAGTATGTAAATACGATAAAGTTGACATATATGAGACAGATAAAGACAACATAGGATATAAAGACACGACTAATCCTACCACCTTACTATACCCCAAGATCAGACATCAATCTAGCCCTACTAACTTATTAGTCTGGTACTCTAATTCACGACCTTCGCTCATTTCTATCTAAGGTCATGTCCTCGGTGAGATCGAGTTTCATCATATCTTGTCTTATTACCTCCCTCAATACTTTTTCGGTCTACCTCTACTCCTCCGTGTACCCTCTAAATCCGACCTCTCGCACCTCCTCACAGGAGCATTGGTACTTCTTCTCTGCACATGTCCAAACCATCATAGTCTCGTTTCCCTCATCTTGTCAGCCACAAAGGTCACCTCTAACTTCTCCCGAATGATCTCATTCATAATCTTATCATTCTTGGTATGTCCACATATCCATCTCAATATTCTCATCTTCGCAATTTGCATCTTCTGAGCATGTGAGTTTTTGATAGGTCAACACTCCACCTAATACAGTAATGACGGTCTCACCACCATTCTATAAAACTTATCTTTAAGATTAAGTGGTATCTTCTTATCACACAGTACTCCAGAGGCAAGCCTCCATCTCGTTCATGCTGTCTCAATACGATGTGTGACATCATCATCAAAATCGTCATTACTCTGGATGATGGACCCAAGATATTTAAAGTTTTCTCTCTTGGGAATAGTTTGAGCGGCGAGCTTTGTATCAATGTCTGCTTCATCCCTCGCAACATTGCATTTGCACTCCAAGTATTCTGTTTTGGTCCTGCTCAGTTTGAACCCTTTAGATTCCAAAGCATGTCTCCTAATCTCCAATCTATTATTAGCTTTGGCACGAGTCTCATCAATTAGTACTATGTCATCCACAAATAACATAGACCATGAAACCTTCTCCTGAATAGATCGTGTCAGCTCATCCATCACCAAGACAAATATAAAAGGGCTCAACACAGATCCTTAAGTCTCATCTCAACAGGAAAATACTTTGAGTCTCCTCCCACTGTTCTTACCCGAGTTTTGGCTTCGGTGTACATGTCCTTTATCACCCTAATATACACCATTGGAACACCTTTCACCTCTAGACACCTTCATAGGACATCCCTCAGAATTAAATGATTCCATGTTAATTAAACCATTGGCTCCATAGGACTCAAGTCAATTTATTTTTTAATTAAATTTCGTTTAGAAAACTATGAATTGTCATTGTTAAACGATTCTCGGACGAGTTGAATTTCAATCCTTGAATATTTATTACAGAATCAAATTTGATATTTTTCGAGTATGAGATTCAACAAAATTTTGGCTTCAAAACATATTTTACAAGAACTCCAACCAAAAAAATCAAATTATAATTATAAAGTTTTTAAAAACTTTTGAATTGATTTGTGGATTAGTTACAACTCTTTAGGCGTGTTCATTTGAAGTATCTCATTTATAGGACTGAATGATTTTTAGCCTCGTAAAGCTAAATCTACTAATATTGAACTCAAATAATTTTGTAGTTGTTTTGAGTTAAACACGAATGACTTGTGTTATTTTTTAACGGGATTACATGGACCAGCAATTTAGTATTGCGTATTTAATTAAGGACTCATATATATCATCTAATAATAAAATAAGGGTATTTCAAATTGAAAAATAATGTCAAGGACAATTGAAATCTAATAGGGGAAGAAAAAAGTATTTTAATTTGAAAATTAACGTCAAGAACATTGAAGTCTAACAGGTAAATTGAGGGCAAATTTAAATGACTTCCAATACATAAGGGCTTTTTAAAACTATTGTTTTTAATTATTTTTTTTATAAATATAGTATTTGAACATATTTGCACTCACTCACGGAATTTGCATTGTATTTACTGTCTCTCAACAACATAAATATTAATTAACTTTATTTGTTATTATTAAACAAATAGAAAAATCGCTATCGAATTTGGAGCAGTTTAATCCAATTAGTTAGTTATGCAATAATTATTAATATCAAAATTGCAGTGGAGATCATAATACAACTTATTATTAGATCTTTGGTGTGTTGCACTAGAAAGTAATATCCAACATATGCTTTTAAAAAGTTATTTTCCGGCAACATATTTCTTGGGTTCATTTTTAGTTGTTAAAATTTTTTTATATTTTTTTTCGTATTATATGTTTAATTTATTGTCATTGAGTTATAACTTTAAAAAAATATAGTATATGAACCCTATTAATTAATGAAGACAAAATGATAAATCTATTATATCAATAATTATTTTTTTAATGTTGAAGCAAACTATATATATATAGTATATGAACTCTATTAATTAATGGAGACAAAATGATAAATCTATTATATCAATAATTATTTTTTTAATGTTAAAGTAAAATTTAATAACTAAAACTAAACGAAGAAAGTATAATATTGATTTACGTGAAGAGTTATTTTGGTAAATTCAATACTTATATTATTAAATCGTCATGTTTTATTACGTATAATTTATGCGAAGATTAATATATACAAATAAAAAAAAAGTACTACTAGTTTGAACACGTAAAAGAAAATAACCTCAACATATGCATAACGCGTCTTATATTACTAATCATTATTACATGTCGCTAAACCAGGGGCGGCTTAAGCCTAAATTCAGCGAAATAGTGGCTTTAGGCGAATATATATATACTAGTGATACCCACCTCTCCTTGCACAGACTCAATATATATATATTTTTTATTTTAATTCATATAATATTAATAGATTTTTTATATATGTTTTTAAAATTTTTAAGTTGTAATTATTAGACGTATAGTCTCTACATTTTATGTTACTCTCTTTGTCACAGTTTATGCGTCACTGGTGAAATTTCAAGAATCAAAATTTAAATTGACAATTATTATGATCTATAGTAATTTTGACATCACAGTTTATCCATAAATTTTTTGGCTTATTTATACTACTCCCTCTGTCTCATTTTATGTGGCATCCTTTTCTTTTTGGTCCGTCCCAAAAAGAATGTCACTTTACTCGAATTGAAAACAATTTACCTCTAAAATTTCTTTTTTACCCTTAATGAAATGATTCTCAGCATACAAATATCTAATAATGATTTCAGACCACAAGTTTTAAAAATCTTCATTTTTTTCTTAAACACCGTGCCAATCAAAGGGTGCCACATAAAATGGGACGGAGGAAGTATATCTTTTTTCTAAAAGTACCCTTTTTACACAAATATAATCGTTGAATAATATTAAAATAATAATTTAT
This sequence comes from Solanum aculeatissimum, assembly GCA_038996855.1. Taxonomy (NCBI): domain Eukaryota; kingdom Viridiplantae; phylum Streptophyta; class Magnoliopsida; order Solanales; family Solanaceae; genus Solanum; species Solanum aculeatissimum. Next base: position 29,419 of record JBCEWC010002188.1, read on the forward strand.
TTTTATCTATTCAATTTAAAAAGGAAAATATAATTTATAATTGTGTGTTTATTTTATCCTAATTCTAACATTTGCATGACCTAAAATAATTGATTAGGATGATATAGTAAAATCACAATTGAAGTTGTTGAAAAATTATTTATGAGGACTAATATTGTAAAATCATAGTTGACACTCGAAATGGCTTAAAAAAATTAAATTAAAAAGTCCGCGAAATATTTTTATGGGTCCTATATAATATAGGAGTAGAAGCAGGCAACTCAAATAGTTGACACTTGAAATGGCTTAAAAAATTTAAATTAAAAAGTCCACAAAATATTTTTATGGGTCTCATATAATATAGGAGTAGAAGCAGATAGTTCAAGCAGACATGTTGTAGTAATAATAAAAATAATATATATATATATGGGTTTTAAAATTATTCAATGTTATATAGAAAAATATAAATAACTATGTATCTATTGAATTTTTCTTAATAGTTTGTTGGCAATTCTTTATTAATTCTTATGCACATATTTTTAAAAATATAAAATTAATGTAACTATAATTAAAGTCATAGATAAGTATATTTATAATTATTTCTTATTTATTAATTTGTCTAATTCCTTTTAATTTGAATCAATCATATTTTAGTATTATTTTTGTAAAATTGTCTTCAATTCTATTAGATATAACTAATTAGATTATTAAATAATCAAATTTTAGAAAAACATTGTCTAAATTTTAAATGCCTTCTAAATGTAACGTACAATTACAATGATATTGATGATCTGGACATAAATTTACAACTAAAAATAATGTGAACTGTTATATGATTAAAAATGATACTCGAATTATGATATTCAATTAAGTGAAATTTTTATTTCATTTTAAAATACTTCTAGAATAATTTTGGTAAGCATATAACATATGACTCAATAGAAAAGGTTTTCAAAACTCTAATCAATAAGAACTTATCTAAGATTTAAATATTTGTATTGATAAGTAATGTACAATAATTTATATATATCATGTCAGAAAAATATTATGGAAATTGAAAAAATAATTAAGTATCAAATTATAATTAAGTATAATTCATTTTAAGAATTAATGAGAATAAAAAATATATAAAAATATTAAATAAATGTAAAATATTTTTCTAAATTTTAATTTTATGTTACTTTCTAATTTTTTTAATATTATTTTAAAACTAGAAAGCTTATCAAGTTTTTATTTATAGAATAGAAATAGAGTAATTCAGCCATATAAAATGAATTTGATGATAGACAATATTTTATTGAGTACTATATATATATCTACTTAACGAGCAAACTAACTATAAAGTTAAAACCACACTACATATAAACCCAACAATCCCTAATTGTCTTTAGTGTTGATTGTTAATAAAATAAAATTATAATTAAATACAGATCATACAGTAATATTTCTCAACATTTTAAAAATACTTGAAATGTTGGTTAAACAAAAGAATGGGAGAGAGACACAAAAAAAATATTTTGAGTACCATTACAATTGGAAAGAAATAAAACAATTGAATTTTCTGCAAAAATTGATATTTGACGGCTTTGAAGTTTTAATTTTGAAAAAAATATTTAAATACATAATTTATTTTATTATATTCTTTAAAGTTCTCTACCAATTGAAAAGTTTACAATAATTTTTACTTTCTCATATCATCTGGTACATAACTTCACACGATGTATTGGGATATATACAATATATCGAGAAATTGAGAGATATATCTGAAATCGAGACGCGATATATCAGGACGTTGAGAAATATATCCAAAATTGAAACATGTTATATTAAAACATTTTATTATATATACGGATATCACCAAATTTAAGAAATTTTTATAAATTGAAAAAAAATATGAATAAAATATAATTAGCTCTTTATACTACGGACTTTCTAAAAATTCTACTAATATTTTTAATATATAAAAAATAGTTTAAATTTATTTTATTTTACTAATTAAAATTTTAACTATCCTCAATATTTACTTTAGACTAAAATAGTTATTTTTAAATAAGTTATTGTGGTATACACTGGACTTTAATTAAATATATGATATTAATTTATTGATTTGTGTCAATATTTTTAGCCTTTTCAATAATGTGGAATCATTTATATCGTTTACTCAATAAGTAAAACACTTATTATATTTTTAATTTAATAAAAAATATGGTAAATAAATATTTATTGTTACTTCAAATGTTAAAAGGAAAAATTAAAGAACACTAACTTCAATGTGAACGTGACATAAAACAGATGTAGAAGGGAAAAAAGTAATTTGGTGAAGAAAAAATAAATAGAAGGAAAAAGGTAATTTTGCCCCATACCATCTGTGGCAAGGAGAAGATGGAAGAAAAGAATAAAAGAAATTAGCAGTATAAATTTTTCTTTAATATTTAAAAAGTACATTAAAATGAAAAGAATTATGCTACTCCTTCTATTCATATTTAATTGACTCCTATTAACTTGACACAGAAATTTAAAAATAATAAATAATATGAATAATTTTATCAAATCACTTTTTAAATACAATTAATATAATGTATTGAAAATAATTAATACAATAGTTTATATGGTACAATACTAGTAAATTCAACATAACTATTCAATTCTAGTCCAATGAATTTGTCAAACTTAACTACTTTTTACGTTTTTTCATGCCATTTATTAGATTCATTCTTTCTTTTTAAATACTTTTATCACATGAATAAGGAAAATAAAACATGTAATAATTAATTTGACTTAGAAAACTAGTGGAATCACGCATTGAACAAGTAACTATTTGACCATAGTGTAGTCAATCAACTGTATAAAAAAAGAAGAAGAAAAGATTGGAGTGTAGGTCGAGTAGAAATGGTCAAACTAAGATCATTTTGGGCATTTTTTTTATTATCAACTAGAGAGACAGAATGAGGTGGTTTCCAAGAGGCTAAATAAAAATGGAACAAGATAATGTTTGGTTTCTTGTGATTTGTGGGACTAATGTTGGTAATATTATGATAATTCAAAGTAGACATTATTTCATTTCAATCCATCACCAACTAATCCTATATACAATATATATCTATTACCTATTTATCAAAAAGCTTGCTGCCCAAATGGTGTTTTCCTTCTATTTGGTCATAGTGCATGTCTCACGTTAGCTAGGTTGGTTCACCTAAAATAAGTTTAACAATTACATCAATATTCAAATTATGCATGAGTAAATTTGTTATATGCAAAGCTAATGAAGAAAGTAACATTAGGAAAAAAAATCAGTTGCATGCAAGAGACTTTATTAATGGAGGTATCATGTAGCTTGCCTACTTGATATTCATGTTGCCTCTTTTCCAAAGCATTGATATAGCATTGGTGTACAGGTCTGCTTCTTGATTTTTAGAAGACAATGTATTTTTGTCCTTAAATACTTTCTTTGATGAAATGCAAATTAATTTCTCTGTGTTTGGTCTTTTCATGTTCATGAAATGTGAGATTTATAGCAACTAATATTACTGAATTACTATTACAATACAATGCCATGGGAAATTGAACATACATTCAACTCTTTGAATAATCCTATCTATCGTAATATTTTTGAAATAATAAAAATTGAAATATTTGGAAGAAGAAAAAACAAATAAAATAACCACCATAGGAGACTTTTGGACTCCATGACAACTGTCTCAACTCTAATCCACTTTAACTTGTGAACTTTCAATGAAATAGCACGAAAGATTCTTCTACTTATTTCGATTTGTTATTTTGCTCCTTGTAGACTCAACGACATGCCTCAACACTAATTCACTTTAATAATACATAATTTTGACGGCAATTCTACGTAATAACATATCTAAAAAATATTTTTGTTCAAAAATTATTAGAATTTGGAATTATTTTAGGTAGCAATAATTGATCCTGACAACATTTTTACTCGTTTATTGGAGCATTTCAAGAAAACTTCAAACTGGGTTAAACAAAAGAAGTAAAGATAAAGAAAGGGTGCAAAAGAAGCAATGCAATTTTCAAGTTGGGAAGGAATTGGACTGCTTAGAGGACAATGAAAACAGGCCAAGTTCAAAGTCCATTGAATTTGGTCAACCCCACATCATCTTTTTGAACATGGGCACTCCAATTAGTTTAGTCATACAGTTGTAGAGTACCTTTGGTTACTAAATAAAGACTAGTGCACCTTTTATGACTTCTATGAATGGGTACTTGTGCACTTGCGTGATCCTTTCTACTTTGGTCAGAACTACTCATCATTTTGATGACAAATTTCATAAGTAATGCTCCCGGATTTTTATTTATTTATTTTATTTTAATTTGATATAAAATTTAAAAAAAAGTAAAATGATGTACTTTAACCTTTTTTTTTTAATGAAATGTATCAAAGTATTATTTTATTTTATGATTTTAAATTCATTATATCATATAAAAAATTGAATTTTTTTTTACTTTTTTGAAAGATGCACTTAAGAAAATTATGCAAGATAAATAAATTAAAAGAATTTAATGAATTTTTAGCCAAAAAAAGAATCATTAGATCTGAACTCTTAATTTCTTGGTCAGAAATCTATCTCTGGATGGACCATAATGCAAACAGACTGACAAGTCTGAAATACAACTAAATAAATCGATTACTTCACCAAGCTTTATTCTATTCTAGATTCCTAAATTTCTTTGTCAAGTATGAGTAATTATTTACTGCTTTATTGGTCACCGAAAAAGAGACTATTCCTCTTTGAATTTGAGTTAAACTTTTGAATATAAATCATTTTATTTAAATAAAATTTTATAAATTTAAAGTAATCAAATTTCGATACAAATATTTAAAAATAAAAATAAAAATTCACACTCATGCATGTAGACAAAGAACATGTCTGCTATACCACGAATATTCTTATTCCTTTCGTGTTAATGGGGTGGCCACTTTTTTTTTTTTTACAACTGTTACGGTGCAACTCCCTCATGATCAATTTGCTAATTTATGTACACGATTTTACTTCTTCGGTCTCAAATTAAGTATTCCTCTAGTAAAAAAAAGATGTTATGTTCAAAATAATTATCAGCTTTAAAAAGTTAGAATCAAAATAATATTTTTTTTAATTATATATTGGTGTAATATACTATAAATATAATAAATTACAGTTAAAAATATAAAATAATAAAATTGAATAAAAATTCATTCAAGCTGAGGTGTGGATATCTCGCTCTCTTCAAGGAGATTCAAGTTCACTGCGGTATAATCTATACCGATCCAACAGTAATACACTTGACTTATTCCCTCCAGGATATAACAGTCCAACAACGTTGTATGACTCAAACAACTCTGGATTAATTGAAGAGTCCAAAACTCCACACAAAACACCTTCCTTCAACATATAAATACTCCTTTTTTTTTTTTGTAATGAATATAACTAAAGACTTATAATATTTTTCATTAGTCTCAACTCTCTCTTTCACTATTGCACACATCACCACACCCTACAATATTTATCTCACACTTCTCATTTTTCTGCCACACCCCTTCACAAGGAAGAAACAACACTATTTATAAGTGAGACATTCATCCATTGTCTTGAATAGGATTAATGTCATAGTAATGTAGGTAAATGAATGAAAAAATTGTACCTTGAAGGTTACATGAGTTATAAGACATAATGAAGTAGAAGATAACTTAGTGGTTACATGAGTTATAAGCCACTAGTGGTTATATAAGTTATAAGAAACTAATGACCATAAGAGTAACAACAACTAATGGTCATATAAGTTACAAGAACTAATAACCATTTCTAGCATAATTTATATCCACTAACATATATACTTAATATTTTATTTTAATAATAAAATGCATATACACCAGCATTATATATTTAAATTAAAAAAATATTATTTAGTGCTCAATCTTCATGAATCATCTAATAAGTAAGAGTAATTTAGTAAATTGTAAAATTAATAGAAATGACATAGTAACTATTAAGAATTGAATTGTTGTGCTACATCACACATATTAAGAAAAAGAAATAAAAATAAAATTTAATCATGTTTTTTTCATTTTTACCCTTTTCAAACTTCAAACACTCATTTAATGCATCATTTATTTCTAATACAAAATTCAAACTTAGAAATTTCAATTAATGAAGGGCAAAATGGAAAAAAATTCAACATATCCCTTGAAAAGTAAACAATTCAATTATTTTGAAAACTCAAAAATTCCCCAACAATTCAATTATTTTGAAACAGAGGAAGTACTATTTTATTATTACAGTACTTGTTAAGGGGTACGATATGCCAAATCATGCACAAACAAATAAGAATGGGCCGAGGGAGGAAAAAGGAAAAACTGGATCCCAATTCCCATGTCTTAATATTTGGGGACTAAAATTAATGAAAATTTTATCAAACTATACCACTTATGTTTTTATCTGTTCCAATTGTGATACATGTCTCTTCATTTTCTTTTCTATCTGACACACCAATTATAGCTATATGGGTCTATTCTCCCG
>JBCEWC010002189.1:0-35916 GCA_038996855.1 Solanum aculeatissimum
TATATAAGACCTTTATAAATAAATAATTTATCAAAATTACTTTTATAGTGAATTATTTATCTTTTCATAAGTTCATAGTTAAATTTAATTTTTCTGTGTAATGTTTGTTACCAAATGAGGTACACGCTTTGATAATTCATTAAAAGACACTACTTTATATAAGATCGTTTTTTTTACTATTTTTCTTTAAATTATTGTTTATTATATTTATTATATTAACTTTTAAAATATATGAAAAAAATTGATAAAATAAAAACTTCTAGCTATGAAAAGACTTATAAATCTTCCTTATTTGACTGACTTCTGCTTCTTCCTTATTTGAATTAACAAAATACTCTACCTAAGGAAAAAATTCTTATTTACCATGATATATAAGACCTTTATAAATAAATAATTTATCAAAATTATTTTTATAGTGAATTGTTTATCTTTTCACCAGTTCATAATTAAATTTAATTTTCTGTGTAATATTTATTACCAGATGAGGTACACACTTTTATCATGCGCAAAACGTGTACACCAAGACTAGTATTACTAATCATAGGAAGAATCGAAGTCAAAAGTTGGTTAACCATCTTATCTGCTAAAGCTCATCAATAACATTCATAATGTAGTCTTCTTATTTGCTAAGGCACAATTATCAGTGCGCCTTACAGTCTGAGAGTCGTCTTTTTCAAAAACATATATTTGACAATCACATTTTTCAAAAAATTATATTTAACAAAAAAGGGTAAGACAGTTGCGCCTTACAACCTGAGAGCGCCTTTTTCAAAAATAAATATTTGAGGGCCACCTTTTTCAAAAAATTATTTGACAACAAAAGAAAAAGGACAAGGCGTAGCTGTAAGTGTGTCTTACAACCCGATAACCACACTTTTGGTCCGTCAAGACGAACATTAACTGTACCTATACCCTTTTGATGTTAAAAAAAAATTAAATGACTTTTTTTGAATTTTAAAAAAAATTTGTTTCTCTTTTGATTCCGAACTCTAACTATAATATTAAAGGGACCAAATTAATAAACTTTTGAATACTTAAAAAACTAAAATTGATAAGTGTGTAGTTTAAGGGATCATTTTAGACTCACTCACGTAGATAGGGGACTATTTATGAAAGTTTCCCACGTTTCCTACCTACGGAACACATAAAAAGAAGAATAAAACAGCAGTAATAATAAAAAAAATTGTGTGAAAATTGTTACACAGTTTCTTCGAAGCTTTCAGCAAAGAGGAAAGGGAAATCAATTGAAAAAGGATATCTTCTCTACCAAGTTTTCCGTTTTTCTTCTGATTGTTCCAAGCCATGTTCCAAAAATTCTGGTAATATTTGTTTTGATTAATCGCCGATTTTGTATTATTTCATTGTAAAATCCTGATAATATCGTGTTTCAATTGAAATTAGGGTTTGTTTACTGTAATTCATCTGCTGTGATCTTCTATTCTGTTTGTCAGATGATATATTTCTTCATTGGTTGAAATTTATTTATTTCTTACACTTATATCAGTTCTAGTTTTTTTTTTTTTTTTTTTTTTTTTTTGTGATTTGGATGTCGGTTTAGGGTAGTGTGAAGTTTAAGGAACATATAGTTTTGGAGAAATTCGTAGTTTGTTTAGAACTATTAATCATAGAGTTGTTGAATAAGACATGCCCATAGAGAGTAGTTTGGGGTTGAGGCGGGGAGCCTCTTGTTATTGTTAGGTAGTATGAGAAATTCATAATGTTAGACTTCTGTTATAGCTCTTTATACTATGACATGGAATTGTTTAATAGGAGGGGATCTTTAGCTACTGTATAACTGGAGGAACTACAATTCTCTTGTTTGTCTTCACCTAATGGAGCTTTTGATAAGACAATCTCATTGGTGTCTTGTACTGTACTATGGTAAGTGAAATTGTTAAAGGAGGTGGGTTAGATCTAAAATTACATGGAGCGAGTTGTCTTGAAAGACCTCAAATGCTTGGTATCAACGCAGATTTAGCTAAAGATAGGACACAATGGAAGGAAAAATTCATATAGGTGATAGCTACGAGTTGAGGATAGATTCTAGACTTGTTAAGAATGTTATTATTATTTGTATATTTAACTATTTTTTGCTTTCATGTTTGTTAGTATGATGGTAATACTTAATTGAAGAAGTGGAGATTCATATAGCCGCCCCAACTTGTTTGGGACTGAGGCGTGATTGTTGGTTGTACTGTACTTTTACCAGGCGGGTCCGGTCAATGTTTTTGAGTCCTGCTGATCATGTCAGGGTGCACTAATTTTGCTCTATGCAGCAGTCATTAGTTGTACTCTTCTAAGGACAGCATATTATGTCGGAAGGAAATTCTTACTTGCATTTTCTGGAATATATGGAAGGAAATGAATGATAGATGTATTAATGATAAGAGGGAGAGTATTTTACAATCTTATGTAATTGTATGTTAAATCTAGACAGTTAACGAGTCTTCACTAATAGTGTAGGTAGGAAGAACATTATGTCTTATGTGAACTCTATGTTAGATCTTTTGTATTCCTTAAAGACATAGAAGGAGAACTTTTCCTCAAAAAAAAGACATAGAAGGAAAACTTCTCTTTTTGTAATCCTTTTTGGTACCTTCTTATTACTCTAGATAAAATGTTTTACCTTTTTCATAAAAAAGGTTTGGTGTCTTGTATTCATTTTCCTATAAGCAGTCAGAAAGCAGAAAACTGTGCATATTATTTGTCTGTTTTTTTGCATGTTTTTGTACCCCATAAGACTTGGTAGCTTGTATTGACTTGCTTACGGACATGGCAGGCTCCTGGTAACTAGGATGCATTAAATCAGCTTATGTGAAATAGTTATTTTTGACATATGTACCTATTGCAAATTCCTACAGGACTGCGCAGCAACCTCAGCAACGTCCACAGGAGGGTAATAATGAATCATGGTATCCACCATCTGTAGGAAGCTCCCAGTCTCCTGGGTCTTCCCGCCCCGGAACTCCTAGTCCAAGCTCTTCCGGCAATTTTGGTGTCCAAAGACCAACGGATAGGCCAAGCTCAGTGTCACAAGTTTCCCCGGCAGAGGCTGCAGGCATTATTACTGCTATAAAAGATAAGAGGTGGGTGTTGGTGTATGTATATTACCCACTACAATGAAGAATGCTTGCTGTTCTATAGAATATTTTCCCCTTTTTTCCTTATAAAATCTACAAGATTTCTTCCCTCTGTATCTTCATTTTTCTTAAGCTGAGCAAACTTTTGATACTCATGAAATTTTATTTTGACTGGGTCTGTTGATCCGTTTCAAGTTGACCCACTAACTTGTAGAATTTATATAGCTCTCTGATTCCAATAGATAATTTGCTAAACTCCTGATAAATCTTGAAACTGTAATGATACCATTGTGCACTTGGAATAGTATAGTTCTCTTTGTAAAAGAATTTTGGCTTGTGTTCTTAGGAGTATCATGAAATGCAAATTTTGGTGATGAACGGGAGCTCATATAGTAAAATCTGCTGTGCTGGTACAGGTTTTATTATTTGATAATGGGTAGAACGTGGGTTAGTGGTTACATAAGTTACAAGATCAATGTTGCGGTTAAAAACTACTAAGTACATTAGGGAAAATTGATGCTAATAGGGCGTCCTTTCTAGAAATAATTGGAGTAGCTTTCCAGATATCTTATTTGATGAACTGAGAGGATTTCATCAGAAGCTTTCCAGATATTCTGTTTTGAATAAAACAATTTGGAAACCTTACAAGAAAGAATACATAATTGGTCCTCAGGGTTGCTTGGTAGGCGAGCAACACCTGTCTGTTCGTCTTGGCTAATTTATATCCTTACTCTGATTGTTTTCTGGAACACGAGCTATTGTTTTATGGCTTAATAGAGAAGTCGGAGAATAAAAAAAAGCAGTTTTCCACCCAAAAACAGTAGGTCATGTCCAAAAACTCACATGAATGAAATAGTTCTCCCAAAATTATGTCCAAACACTCACTTGGAAATGAAACAAATGAAAAGTAAAACAGTTATCTAGATCAAATGCCGACCAAGTTTTGTGGTAGAACTTGTCCTCAGGTTTGCTCCATACGTGAGAGGCATATCTGTAATTCTGTATGCATCTTGGTAAGCAAATGTAGTTTCTTTTGTGCCTTTAGTTTCTGTGAAGATCTTGGTTGATCGTTTTATGGCACTAGTTAAGTTACCAGCAGTGAATATTTTGACAATGACACGAGATAAACTGTAAATGGATCTGGTGATAAAATAATTAAGGGAAGTGCTAAGCCTCTTTCTTCATTCTGCTTCGCTTTTAGTGTCTGATTATCAATCTGCCTTATTGTTTAAATTTTCAGCCTTGCGGAGCTAAGGGAACTTTTAAATTACAATGATGGATATCAGAACTTATTACTTTCTCTTGAGCCTGTCAAAACTCAGAATAAAGTAAGGTTAATTTTTTCTGGTTTACCATTATTTGTGTTAGCATATTCAGCCTGATTGAATGATCAGTTCTTATTTGTACTTCTCCCATGTATCCATGTACCTTGTCGAATGAACAATTTGTTTGAGGCAACGAGGATTCAAGTTATTTGTGGGACAAGTATTCTGGAAATGGTTTAATTTAGTTGTCCTACATTTGTATGGGGGTTATTCTCCATGAATGGCAAGGATTTTAAGTTACAATAAAAGAATGCATTAGAGCTGTTTCAGTGTTTCACCATCTTGTTGAGAGTTACTATAGTAGTTTAATCCTATGTTTCTTTGACTCTCCAAAATGTTGCCACACCCGTGTTGGATCCTCCAAAAATAAACACTTTGGAAGGATCCGACACAGGCATTTCGGAGAGTCCGAGCAACATAGGTTTCGTCTTATGTGCTTTATTGGGTTTTCTCTAATCTCTTACTCATGCAATTTAAGTATCATAAGATATTTGCAGATTTGGATAGTCAATGAATGTTTCTTGTTCTTTCTTCCATTCCTTCCCTTTCTTTTTTTGACCAAAATGATCCTCTTGTACTTCTCATCTTCATGCTTACTTAATTTAAGTGAGACAACATTGTTTTCAATTACAGTCATCTTAATATAGGTAGCCCGTCGCCTCTCTTCTCACTTGATTTGTGCAGATTATATTTGTCTGTATTTTCTAACAATTTACTTAACCAGGTTAGAGATGACCTTCGGAATGAAACTCTGCAACTTGCTAGTAAGTCTGGATCCTTAATTCATAACTAGAGGTTTTTATTCATTTAGCAGATAAATTCTGAATTCACTCTCTTTGCAGGGGAGAATTTAGAAAAAGAACCACGGATCATGGAACTGAGGAATCAGGTCAGATATTACTTCTTTTTACTTCCTCTGTGTGTTGCAATTTTAATGAGTACTTTGACCTTTTAGCATCAAATTATTCATTGGGAGAGGTCTAATTAGTTAATCCTATTTTGCTGATTACAGTGCAGAATTATCCGCACCACTGAATTGGCTGCTGCTCAAGAAAAACTGCATGAACTGGAAAGGAGAAAAGAAGAGCTCTTAAAGTTCTACTCTCCTGCATCACTCCTCCATCGTCTACAAGGTATAAAAAAATGGAAGTACTGGTACTTTTTGTTAGGTTGGGGGTGAGGTGGGGGTGGGGGAGGGGGATGACAACACAGCTGGAACAAATACATAATTATATATCAGTAGAACAAAAATTAGATCTTTGGTTTTGGGGGTTCTTAGTGCTGAATTTTCAACAGAGTTACGGACCCTATTAGAAGTTCAACCTTGTCTTATTTTGACTTCAAGGATGGGAACTTCTCAAATACGATCATTAGAAAAGAAAAAGGGAGCTTTCCAAATATGGAAATTGTAATGATCTGATGCGTTGGGGAGCTTTCTTGGCTCATCTGGTGCCTGCTGAATTGTTAGTTCTGAAGTTGTGTAGTTTTCTGTTCCATCAAATTGATTAGGTGATTTCTGCTAACCTCTAGGAACAGTCAAGTGTAAATAGTGCTTATTCACTTCGTTCATATTCACAGGTGTCATCTATTTGCGTGGCTAAAATCTATTGACTTGCCTTTGTATATATCATGATTCCTTGCTACTGGAAACAGTTTCTTGTAGTCCTCCTTGCATTTAATCTTCACATTATAGACATGACTGAAGTCGCTAGAAATTTAGGTAACTCTACTCCATAGCTTTTGCTTTCTAGCACTTTTATAGTGCCTTTCTTGAATGGTGTTACCTTGTTCTACGTTCACTAGCATTAGCTTTGTCATATTGGGGGTGGGTGGGGGTGGGGTTTCAGCAAATGTGAGGGTGACTTAGCCTTGGGAAGTTTTAAGAACTCCGATTGGATCAAACCATTCTTGAGAAGGCCTGATGGTGTGTGTAAAAGGATAAGATGGGCATTTCGATTATTCTAAAGCTTATTGTACTTGGAAACAATATTAACCAGACATGCAAAGAAAGAACCATAAGCCTCTGATGTTTTACTCTTTATACAGATGCCATGAGAAAAACGGACGAGGAATCTGAAAGTTTGGACAAACAGCTGCTCGAGGGGGAAATCGATCTTGGAACGTTTGTGCAAAAGTACAAAAAGCTGCGACAAAGTTACCATAAACGCGCACTTACACACCTTGCTGCAAAGACATCTATAACTGGCTGATTGTTCCTAGTATGATGTGTGTGAATATTATATAGCTGTCTTTCTTTGCTTCTAAAACCGTGTGTACCATAATATTGCTTCAGATGTAATTTTGTGACTAATTTCAATTTTCAGCCAAGCTTGGCCTCCATTGTGTAGCGTGCTTGATATAAGAGGACTATCTACTTTTTTTGTATCACAATTAGTTTCGTTTGATTTAGATACAAGTTATGTTGAGATTAATTATGATGTGATAAGTAATGCTGAAATTAGTTACGATGGAATAAATCATGCCGAGATTATTTTTGGTTGAATATTTGATTTGTTGTATTTAAAATAATATGCATTACATCTTTCACTTTATTTTGTTTGTAATGTTTTCTTTGCAAGTTTTATTACTCAACATTAATTTTTGAAATAAACTTTCATCTTATTTATAGTTTAAGTATTTTTATGTGTGTATTTTCATGATGACAGCGAATGTGTTTAAAAATTTAAAAAAAAATATTTAATTTAAAAATAGAATTTTTATTTTAAGTTTGTTAAAGTAGAAAAGGATCTATGAAAAAGTAAAATATAAATAAATATAAGAATGAGTCAAATATATTTATAAATAAAAATTATATTATATAGTATATATTTTTATAGAAAAATATGAAGAATTGTTATAGAAAAAAGGAGTGAATGTTGTTATATATGGTAGTATTAAAGATAATAAAATATACCTGAACGTGAAATGTGTGGTATAAAAGGGATTAAAAAGATATCTATGTGATTTATCTATTTTATTTCGCAATAAGTTATTTTAGAATTAGTACAGTATACAACTAAAGACTAGAGAAGTTTATCTCAAAATTAATTATTAATTTTAGAATAAATTATTCTAAATTTGCCAATTAAATAATAAATTAAATATTATTATAATTTAATTCTATGACTATATGATATTATTCTTCGTACCAAACGAATCCATAAAATTTATATTAACTGTGATAGTAATGCCTGACTTTTGATTATAAATATTTCTAAATCATAAAAGGTATGATTAAAACAAAATACTTGTATATTTTGGACTGACTTTTGGTTATAAATATTTCTAATATTTTACCAAAAACAGATAAATTAAAAGGTGTAAATAAGCTAATTTTAAGTAAGCAACGTAAAATCTACTAGTTTAGATTTTAATGACTCTTCACATTAGTTTTGGAAATTATCTTTCGTAATATTTTTTTCGTTCAAATATATGTATTTCGAATAAGTGAGTTAAAATTAGATGTAATTTGTTCTAAATATACTGTATTCAAGCGTAATTCGTATGTATTTGAGATATACTGAGTCTCTCACTTGCCTTTCTTCTTGTGCATCTGTATTTTAGGATATATTTGATATCAAAAGATACATGCACTCTCTTACTCGTTTCTATTCTCTTTATTTACTCTCTACTTATATTTCAAAATGTATCTGATCTACATGCATAATTGAATTTGGTATGGACGAAACTATTTATTTAGTGAGATAATATGTTAAAAAATAAATAAATTATAGAATGAATTAATACATATGACAGAAATATTTATGGATTTTTTTAATTTTTTTTTAGCAATATTTCACAGCACATATTTTTGATGTGATAAGGTAGACATAGATGATGAGGTGACCCATAGTCTTCTCCTTCTCCATCACCATGCCATTTTCACTCACCATTTCTTCTTTATCTCTTCTCACCAACCCCACCACCCACCATCACCGCCGGACCACCGTGCTCCGCCCAAAAAACCCACTTCCAAATCGTTCACTACTCACTATCAAATCCTCCATTGACAACAAGAAGCCACCTTCCACCAAGCCCACTTCATGGGTCAGCCCAGATTGGCTTACTAAGCTTACCAGGTCACTTACTTTAGGCCAAAATGATGACTCCAACATACCCATTGCGAGTGCTGAGCTTGATGACGTTTCTGAACTTCTTGGGGGTGCTCTTTTTCTACCGTTGTTTAGATGGATGAATTTGTATGGACCCATTTATCGTCTTGCTGCTGGGCCGAGGAATTTTGTAATTGTTAGTGATCCTGCTATTGCTAAGCATGTTTTGAAGAATTATGGCAAGTATGGTAAAGGGCTTGTTGCTGAGGTTTCTGAGTTTTTGTTTGGTTCTGGTTTTGCCATTGCTGAAGGTCCTCTTTGGACGGTAAATTATCTTGCTTTTTTTCTATGCAGCACTTCATGGTTATTCGTAAATTTTGTTTTTTAATTAATTTTAGCACTTGATTGAATTTATGTGATAACATTTGACTTGGCATGAAATTTAAGAAATAAGGAATGACCTTCGAAATTTGTGGTCTAAAATGGACTAAAAAGGAAAATGTGCTACATAAATTGGAATAGACGGAGCATTTCTGTATGAAATAGGCCCAAATATAGCAGAATGGATTTAGATGATTCATGTAGCCGACTCCAAGTAGTTTGGAATTGAGGCGTTGTTGAACTATACGTCATTTTTATTGGTATTGCAATGATATGGGTTCAAATAGAATGGAATTGATATAGAAGATGGACCTAATTCTAAAATGGCACATAGCAGTTGATGTCGTTGAATTTTGCAGCATGACACCTTGTGATTTGAACATTATGTAGAGAGTTTGACAGTTCCATTTTAGTTGATGCCAAGCAAATGAGAGTCCTTTAGTAGATTATTAAAATAAAAGGATAACTTTTATGATATTTTAGTTTGGTAATTAGGGTCAATACTTTTGTATCTTCTATTTATGTGGAATTTGGATTCAATCTGGTGAATGCTAATATGAAATCTATATGTCCTCTCGTCATGATTCATCTTTTCTGGCTACGTTGAATTGTCGTAATTTGTAAGTTTAGTGTGTGGTTGTATATACAGAGCATAAAATGGAAGCACACTCTCGACTTTAGTCTAGTGAAAACTAATGTAGCATCAAGTTCAAGGGGACCTCTTGTTTGGTAGTAATAAATTAATGAAATATGAAATTCCTGTGAACCATGGTTTATTATTGATGATGTAACTAGTGATTTATTTGTTAGTAGTTGTAATTGATGGAAAGTGCAGTACCCTAGTATAACATTATTATGGTCACCAATGTGTTGTTTTGAGATTAAAGGCCTAATTTGATATAGGCAAGGCGAAGGGCTGTGGTTCCATCTCTTCACAAGAAGTACTTGTCAGTAATAGTTGATCGGGTCTTTTGCAGATGTGCTGAGAGAATGGTGGAGAAACTTCTACCTGATGCAATTTCTTGCTCTGCTGTTAATATGGAGGCAAAATTTTCTCAACTAACACTTGATGTTATTGGTCTTGCACTCTTCAATTACAATTTTGATTCCCTTACAACTGACAGTCCAGTTATTGATGCAGTATACACTGCACTAAAAGAAGCAGAACTCCGTTCAACTGATCTGTTGCCATATTGGCAGGCAGGTCCTTCCTATACTTGAATGGTTTTTGTCGTGCTTAATCTGTCTGATAATTTTGACTGAGATCATCCATGTTTTTGTAGATCAAAGCTTTATGTAAGATCATCCCACGACAAATAAAGGCTGAAAATGCAGTTTCATTAATCAGACAAACAGTTGAAGAGCTCATTGCAAAGTGCAAAGAGATTGTAGAAGCTGAGGGTGAGAGGATTAATGAGGATGAGTACGTGAATGATAGAGATCCAAGCATCCTTCGATTTTTGCTTGCTAGCCGTGAGGAGGTTGGTAAAGATTTGAACTCATTTGATACTTAACTGATAGAACTTCCTTTCCGTTTATGGATTACAAAATTTCTTCGAAATTGAACTTCTTTTAGGTAAATAGCATCATCTATGGTATGTTAATGTGAATTACAGTTAATACCACTGTTTTAAGTCCTCATGCTATCTTAATAATAGTCATAGCTCCCAAGAGTGTGGCCTAGTGGCACTAAAGTAGGTGAAAATCATAGGAGATCATGGTTCAAATCTCAACCGAGACAAAAAATGCTAGGTGAATTCTTCTTCAAGACAAAATACTGCATATTTAGCTTAATATGCATTCTCAGTACATGTTAACTTTCTGAATTTCAGGTTTCAAGTGTACAACTTCGAGATGATCTTTTATCAATGCTAGTTGCTGGGCATGAAACCACAGGTTCAGTTTTGACTTGGACGACATACCTGCTGAGTAAGGTATCTCTGATTGACCTTCATCTTGAACCCCTAGTTCCGTCTTAAGTTATCATTCTATATTTTTCCTACTTGAATGACAACAACAAATTGTGCAGCAGAGAGAAGTGTAAAGTTGCTTTTTTCCCCTTAATATTTGGTGCATATTTTAGTTGTATTTTCCATCTTAAATTCAGCCTTTTGGACCCTTTTACATTTAAAATAATTCACATGGCTTTTTTGGAGGTAAATACTCACTGCCGCAAGTGCACTTAGAAATAATCCCGTGTTTCTGTGTGTTTTGTCAAGTCATGGTTTTAGCATTTGATTCTAAAATGTGGTTCTTCAATGGGTGAGAAATTAGTCATGCAAGGCAACCCCTTTAACTTGGTCGTTAACCATATCTTCAGACATTGTTGTTCATTCACGTAAGTTGGAAAAGATTTCTTTTAACCTCTTTCCTTCTTTTGGCTTGTCAGAGAGGGAGCTATTTGAAGTCAACCTACTTGTTGTGGGTTCTGTCTCTATGAAATTTGCTCCGACTTAACCACCCATCCTAAGAAAGTACATGATGACTTGAAGAAAAGATGACTTAGCCTGTGACATATGGTGACTTACCTAAAAACAGATAGAAAAAAGCCTGTGAGGCTGTGAAATATGATACTTTGCAACTAAAAGAAATGCCAGTTAAAGAGCTTTTTCTTACCCAACTATTTAGGAATTCTTAACAGGTTTCATTGCCCTTTTACAAATCTAGTTGCTGCATTCTAGTTTTCCTCTTGGATATGTTTAGGTATTTCTTTAGAAAAAATGGTAATCCTGTGAGCACATATATATATAGTTTGATATAATACATAATCTTGTATTCAGTAAAACATGGCACGTGACAGTAACTCTGCAGATTATAAAATACCTCTTGTTCCCTCATATTTTATGTTCCTAATGCAGGACCCTTCCTCTTTGGAAAAAGCACATGAAGAAGTTGACAGAGTATTGGGAGGACGCTCTCCGACCTATGAAGACATGAAGAATCTCAAGTTCTTAACACGATGCATAACTGAGTCACTCAGACTCTATCCACATCCACCTGTAAGTAGTCAAAAAAAAATTCTCCTTGTGGATGACTTTATAGGTATGCATTATCTTCTGATAATCTGATTTTATAGAGAACTGGTTTTATTAGGTCCTAATAAGAAGAGCTCAAGTAGCTGATGTGCTCCCTGGGAATTACAAGGTCAATGCTGGTCAAGATATAATGATTTCGGTGTACAACATTCATCATTCTACAGAGGTAAAAATCTAAGAGCTTTTTTTGATCTTTCACACTTTTTCTTGTTACTTCTGAGATTTTCGGAACCCCTGAAATTGTTCTATTTAATTTTTGCCTTCGCCACTTAATGACTTGCTTAATCGTTTTAACTCTTGCTCAGCAAGATCTGTAAAGTTACTAGTACAGAAAATAATTTGTCTTTGCTGTCTTTTTTTCCAGGTGTGGGATAGAGCAGAAGAATTTGATCCTGAAAGATTTGACTTGGAAGGTCCCGTCCCAAATGAAACGAATACCGACTTTAGGTACTCATTTCAGCCATTAGTTTTTCTCTGTTCAGTTTTCTACATTCAGTTTATACACAGCTTGTCCGAGTAGAACAATTATCATTCATATGTATATATACACTTGTTGCAGATTCATCCCGTTCAGTGGAGGGCCACGAAAATGCGTTGGTGATCAATTTGCCTTGTTGGAAGCTACAGTTGCTCTCGCGATATTTTTACAGAACTTCTCGTTCGAGCTGATTCCAGATCAAAATATTAGCATGACTACTGGAGCAACCATTCATACAACAAACGTAAGATTCTCAACTCACGAGCTAGTTTTTTTGTTCCAAAGCTGGGTAACTTGTCCTCCTACATAAACCGTTTACATCATTTTCGATGCAGGGTTTATACATGAAAGTGAAGCAAAGGCAAAAAGTATCTGTTTTGGCTGCTGCTCTGTAAATTTTGTCACAGGAGAAGAAGCTATTTTGATTCAAAGACTTGAGAATCATCAGTATTTTGTTCTTTCTATATATTAGCATATATTACTAAGCGTCTTTCAGAAGCAGTCTCTCTACCTTCCGAAGATAGGAATATGACGGCCTACTCATCATCCTACTTATAAGAATACACTGGGTATGTCGTTGTTGTATATCAAAATATGTCTTCGGAACTATTGGAGATGTGTTTATTATTTTTGGTTTGAACTCTGAAAAAATAAGTCCTTTAAAAACAAGGAAAATAACTGTTCTAATAATCGAAGTAGAGAAGAAAATTTTGTGAGTGATATTTCGGAACTTCTAATTAAGGATGGAGTTGAATGATTTAAGATCAATTAATGAGTCATCTATATTTCCTTAAAAGAGGATTACGCAATTAAATTAAATGCTACAACAAGCTTTAATTAATCCATACTGCTTATGTCACCTGAGAGGAGCATTAATATTTTAATTTTTTTCAGATAGAAAATAACTATAGAACAAAATTAATATTTAGATCTTATTGATGGTCTATATCTAACACACATGATTAATTAAAATTTAATTAATTTATATAGTAGTAAGTAGTAGTTAGGAAAAGCAAATTAAAGGGTGGCTATATAATTTAGTGGAAGCTGTGCTAAAGGCATATCCTTTGGAAGATGCTTAACTTACTTTCTTTTGCTCTAACTTTACCCAAAAGTGACCACACATTCACTCAAGTCAATTCACTCTTTTGTTGCCCACCTGACCAACAATAACAAATATTATTCAGGCTCAGAGACGGAGTCAAAATTTAAATCATTATATTATTGAACATATGAGTTCAGAACTGTTATTTGTTGAAATATTAATAAACTTTTATTCATAGATTTATGTTTCACGTCGAAAATATTAGGTTCGAATAAGTTTTACACTGCAACGTTATACATATTCTCACTTAGATTTAATTGTTTCACAATGATAATATATACAATTATAATTTGATATAAACACCGATTGTGAACTTACCTTTCTCAACTAGATAGCTAACTAGCTACTATGATGTGACGAGTGAAACATGTTCAAGTGGTTGAGCATGCACCTCCACCATTAGCTGATATATTTGTTGAACGTTTGAGTCACGCTAAAGCGTAAATAAAAACACTATTGATTGGAATTAGGGGTGACAAAATTAAACTCAATCTGCCCAATGCATTGAAGTTTGGACGGGTTAATAACCCGTCCATTTATTAGCTCAAGCCAACTCATATTTCAACCCATTTAAAATTGAGTTGATATTCAACCCAAATTGACTCAAGAGAGATTTTGTCAATTTTTTTTTAAAATATTTGATATGTTTTATATAGCAAAAATAAAGAAAAATATAATTTAATTAAGTACTAAATATTGAAAAAGAACAAATAAAGTAAAACTTAGTAACAGTTGAGTCGGGTTGGGTCTTGACCCGCTTTATAACTCATTATTCAACTCATTTTGACCCCAGTAAATTTGGGTCAGGTTGGGTTGAATCTTGAATCGGTTATTATCTCGACCTATTATAACTCGCTCAAATTTAATCCAACCCGTCCAATTACCACCTCTAATTGGAATAGAACGGAAAAAAAAAACCCACCATGATGTCCACATGTCTCTCTATAAACAACAAGCCAAACCTTCCTAATTAACCCCTCCTTCCCAACTCTCTCTCTCTAGGTTGTTCCTTTGTGTTTGAGTTCTTTGATGAGCAGCAGCCACCCCTTTGCCACCAACTCAGGTGGCAAAGGGGTGGCACACACACAGCCCAAGACACTCTATTTTTGCGAATTCAGAATCTCGATATTAAATGAAAAGAGTGATCGAGCTCAAAGGCACGTTTATCTCGAGGGAGCTATAGTCCCACGGTAAGGAGTTATTGCCATTTTTATTCATTTTTGGTGATTTTCTAGTTATCATGAAGGGCAACTTGTATCCTTTGGCATTTTCATAACTTCCCTTTGTGGAAGATAATATGTTTGATTAGTTTATGTATTGATTAATAAATGTTGTGTAATTTGGGAAGAACTTGTTGAACATGTATTATGTAATAATCCTGTGGCTATAATAATAATAATAATAATAATAATAATAATTATTGATGGTTAATAATTACTTCAATTATTCTTTTGTGAAAGACGTGATTTTTTTAAATGTGGGGAATTGAACTCTCACCAACAAAGTCAGAGATCAGGTAGTCAATCAACTGAACTACTAAGATTTTCCGTCACGACATAATTAGAATTTCAAAATGTATACATATTTTCACGTGTCTCGTAGTGAATTTTGTTAACTCATGTAAGTCTTTATCAATCTAACTATCATAATTTGTCGTTAATTTGATACTTAATTAAGCTAATTAATTGCATTTTATGTTGTCTTAAAATATATATATACCTTAGGGTATAACTTGAATGGACTTATATTCTATTATCTCATGATTACAATGGTAGATTTTTTACTTGTTATTTTCTGGGCGTTTGATCTTGCTTTTTTTTGAATGTAATTATTACGTTGAGACTTGAAGAAGGGACATCCACCTTTTATTACGTTCAAAGAAAGCAAAAAAAGATAATGAAATGAATTGGTATAAATGACTGTATAGCTCATTATACAAACATGACTAAAAAGTGGCTTATAGTGGCGAGAGTAATAAATACATCTAACTATCATAATTTGTCGTTAATTTGGTACTTAATTAAGCTAATTAATTGCATTTTATGTTGTCTTAAAATATATATATACTTTAGGGTATAACTTGAATGGACTTATATTCTATTATCTCATATTTACAATGGTAGATTTTTTACTTGTTATTTTTTGTGCATTTGATCTTGCTTTTTCTTGAATGTAATTATTACGTTGAGACTTGAAGAAGAGACATCCACCTTTTATTACTATCAAAGAAAGCAAAAAAAGATAATGAAATGAATTGGTATAAATGACTATATAGCTCATTATACAAACATGACTAAAAAGTGGCTTATAGTGGCGAGAGAGGAATAAATACATCTTGACTTTAATTTAGGAAATGGAAAAGACAGATGAATTATAGAGCTAATGCAATTTAAAAAAAAAAATCAAAGATCTTGTCCATTGAGATGAGGCATGGCGAATCTCAACTGAATCAACATCGAGTTTAAAAAAGATAAAAACCAAGTTCTAAGATGGCGCACACTCTATCCCACCCAACATAGCGTTCACACCATTTTTTGTTTTTATCAAGAAGAATTTTGTTTTTCCAACCAAGACATTTGTTATACTTAAATTTATTTGATAAAAAGTTGTGTGCTTACACACACAATTTAAGCATTTTTTTAAAACATAGTTATAATGGTTGTCATAATGTGTTGAAATAATGGAGACATAAAAAGTAATAAACAAGAGCTACATGTCATGTCACACAACCAAACATTGAGGTTAGTGGTATTTTAGTACTTTTTTTTCATATTAATTTGTTTGTCTAATTTAATTTATTATAAAGTTTAAAAGAGAAAAAAAAATTTGAATCTTATAATCTTAAAATAAAGATATATAGAATATAAATTTTAAGTATGTAAAGCAAAAAATTAAAATTAAAAAATTATCAAATTAAATAAACTAAAAAATAGAACAAACATATTAAAAGGGAGAAAATATCAAATTTGTCAATAATATAATTCATGATCACCTAGTTTGTTATTTTGGTAACTATAATCACCTAGTCAACAAGTTATTATCGAATGATCGGGGGAATTAGAGGGCACAAAGGGTTCAACATATAAAAGTTCCCTCGTCAGAAAAGTATATTGTATATAAATGTCAAAATTATTTTTATGTATTTATACTAAATATTGAATCCCTTGATTTCATTGTGTGTTTACCTATTTAATTATATTTTAAATCTTTTTTGTAAACATCTTAGAATCCATCACTTTTTGACAACTTATTTTACATATCCTCTTATTACGTATATGTGCTTAATTAAATAATATATATTATCAATATATCAAATTTTTAAATTTTAAGAAATTTATTTCTTTCGATGAATGGTCCTTCTCGGAAAATTAAAATATATTATATTTTTGTATAAGTCGCATGATTTATATTCACTTCATATTTAAGCAATATATAATTAATAACATATACATGTAAATATTTACTATTATGTTACAGTTGTTATCGTATGTTCAGATAATTCTGAAAAACTTATTTCTTTCGATGAAGTTATTCGTATTCCAATCTAAGTGTATACTATTGTTCCTTGCAAATGATTAAAGTCGAAAATATATTAATATGCATTTGAAATAAATTGTTTGGGTTTAATATTTCATCTCATATTGTTAATGTGTTTTGTGGCACTAAATATAGTTGATAATTTTTCATTTTGGATAAATGGCTTTGGAATCTATATCATTTTTTCAAAAATATAATGTTCTTAATTAGTATGATCAAAAGATCGTGATAGCATGAATGAGATCTTTTTATCCTTAATCAGAGAGGAAGAATCCAATTAATATGATTTCGCGCATGTAAAATGCTCTTTACTAAAGTTGATTTCATATCAAAAATTTAAAATTGAAATTTCTAATTAAAAATAGAATTAACTGATTCGATATTATGTATAATTTAGAATAACTTTTGACTAGTTAAATATTGGTTAAACACATGAGGAATCGATCTTCCTCAAAAAGAGCATTACGCAATCAAATTAATGCTATAACAAGCTTTAATTAATCTATATTGCTTATGTCACCTGGGAGGAGCATTCATATGTCACAAAATATTTTACTTCAAATTGGTACCAGACCTTCTACGATCATAATAAAGAATTAATTTTTTTTACTGTTTGACTATGATCCATATATGTTGTCTGTCTGACCAATAATTATATTGATAAACGTCTGACGAATAATATAGACATGAAAGAAAGTTCATGCTAGTGAAATGGACTTTAAAAAAAATAATTATAGATTTAAACAGGTACAAACAAACATGTCACAAGTGGAAGAACTTCTTCTCTAACTAAAAGTTAGGGAAAGGTTAAAAAAAGGAGTTAAGTGGAAGGGCGTCAGCGAGAGTTGGAGAGAAAGTGCTCCAACAAAAAAAAAAAGGAAATTAGTCGGAAGGACATCAACGATAATTTGGAGAGAAAGTGTTTCAACACTTGAAAAGTTGGAAAAAGGTGTTGTAACACTTAGAAGTTGGAGCAAGTTTTCTAGTTTGTTTTAATTTGATCTTTTACTATTATAAATAGGGGTATTGCTACTTATTTTCAATGGATAGAAAAGAAAAAAAAAAGAAACAAGAGAGAAATGAGAAAAACTTATACTGAGATTCAACGACTTTTACGTTTATAAATAAAATATTTTCCTTCAGACACAAACAACTACTTTAAATAACAAGTCTAATAATAATTTAGATCAAATAAAGATTGAAATTAGAGTTTTGTAATTTGTGTACATGTTAATAGTGTTAAATAACTTTTACATTATTAGATTATTGAAAAAATAATTTCAATAAATGTTATATCAAGTAAAACTTGTCAGTAACTTAAATTTTTTTTACAAGCAAACCTATTTTAACAAGTTAAACTTGAGTGGTATAAAAATTGTCAACACTATATCAACATATTCCCTCCGTCCATCTTTATTTGTCCCTTGTTGACTTTGCACAAGGATTAAATAGTAATAAATGATAGGGGTAATTTTATCAAATCACTTTTGTATATAATAAATAAAATGTCTTGAAAAATGAAATAGAGAAATAACTATAATTAATGATAAGGACAAATTAGGAACTAAGTATAAAATTATCTCTTGATTTTATAAAGTGGACAAGTATTGATAGACATTCCAAAATAGTATAAAAGACAAGTAAAGATGGACAGAGGGAGTATATACATGATGAATTAAAATGAAATTAATTAATGTAGTACTAAGTAGTAATTAGGAAAAGCAAAGGGTGGCAATGTATAATTTAGAGGAAGTGTCAAAGGCATATCCTTTGGAAGATGCTTAACTTGCTTTCTTTTGCTCTAAATTTCCCAAAAGTGGCCACACATTCACTCAAGTCAATTCACTCTTTTGTTGCCCACCTGACCAACAAAAAGAACAACAATCAAAAAATTATTCACCCCCAAAGTAGTAAATTTAAATTTATATTATGCGTTAAAAGTATTAAGTTCATATAAATTCAGTACTGTAATACTATATTCATAGTTATACCTAATAAGTATTTACTCTCGCCTAGCTTTTATCATTTCAAAATGATAACGTAGCGTTATAATTTGATACATTAACATTGAGTGTGAACTTTTCTTTTTCAACTAGCTAACTGATAATAACTCGATGATGTGTGACAAGTGAGATTTGCTCAATTGATTGAGCCTGTCCATCATTATTAGTCAGTATGTTGAGAGTTTGAGTACTAAATCTAAAAAGTACATGAAAACACTATTAATCCTTCAAGCAATAGTATAGGAAAACGAAAACCGATAAAACACCATGATGTCACATGCCCCTATAAACAACAAGCCAAACCTTCCTATGCAAATCCTCCACCCCACCACTCTCTCTCTCTTGGCTGTTCAGTTCTTTGATGAGCAGCAACCACCTCTTTGCCACCAAATAAGGTGGCAAGGTGGCAAAGGGGTGGTGCATACGTGGCCTAACACACTCTATTTTTGCGAATTTGCAATATAAAAAAATGAAAAGATGGTCGAGCTCAAGGGCACGTTCATTTGGAGGGAGCTATAACCTCACAGTGAGGAATTATTGCCATTTTCATCTTTTATGGTGATTTTCTTGTTATCATGAAGGGCAACTTGTATCCTTTGGCATTTTCATCACTTCCATTTGTGGAGGGTATTATAGTTTGAATAATTAATCTCAAGGGCAAGGAAGGTTTGTTTCAAATCCCATTTGTACTTGTTGAATATATATATGTGTGCGCGCGTGTTTAATTGATTCGTGTGTTGATTAATTAACAAATGCTATGAAATTTGGGAAGAACTTGTTGAACATGTATTATGTAATAGACCTTTGGCTATGATAATGATGAGAGTATTGTTTGTGAGAGTAATTTTGCAAGTTTTATACATGATGGTTGACTTAGAATGTCATATTCATCTGTAGATGTTGTAATTTACTACTTAATATAAGCGGTTAGAAGCAAACACGATTTTTGTGAATATCTCTGCTTCATCCAAAGGTATTTTTCATCTTTTTATGTGCAACTATATGTACCCTTTATTTCTTGGTACACCGATTCTTCTCATTGTTTGATACACCGCGTCTTCTCACATAGAGACGCTGTAAACACTTTCCCTATTTCATCGGAATTGCTTAGTTGTACTTCGTCTATTTCCATCGATTTCATCCATAAATATTAAAGAGGAAATGTAATTTTTTTTTAAATGACCTAATTTCCTTTTTTTGTCTGTTTAAAAAAGAATGATCTACTTTCCTTTTTGGTCTGTATAAAAAAGAATGATCCATTTCTTTTTTGGCAAAAAATCAATTCAAACTATCTACGTGACATGTTTAAGACCACAAGATCAAAGAGCATTTTGGTATCAATTTACTCAAATGGGTAGCAATTTAATTGCTACCTCATTACAACCAAAGTAATAATAATTCTAATCTTATCTCATTTCACCTAGACAAGTGAATTTTCCTATAAAAATAAGACTACATCAATTAGTGTAAATCACTCCTCTAAACAATTTCTCTTCATAAAAGAAAAAAAATGGCTGGGAAATCCAACTCTTTCCCCTTTACAATGTTCTTAATCCTAGTGATTTTTTTTCTAATTTCTTGCATATTTCTTCAGAAAATAGTTTTTTCGATGGTGGCGATCCAATAAAAGATCCTAAAGTGATAGAAATTGCAAATTTCGCTTTGAATGAGTTCAACAAAAGGGCAAAACATAGTTAGTGTATAATTATTACTCCTTGCAAATAATTAAAGTCGAATATATATACATATATATGGATATGAAATAAATTATTCGAATTCAATATTTCATCTTGTATTATTAATGTGTTGTGTGATACTAATATATGTGGTTGATGATTTTCATTATGGATAAATTGCTTTGGAATTTATAAAAGGGGGAATTACATAAATATATATAACAAAAAATAAAAAGTTTACAAAAAAGAATAGTTCATGTTTTATTTACATAAAAACAAAACCCAAAATTAGTGAAATTATACATGACTATACAATAAAGTTTGTCAAAAGTTATAGAAAATATGCACTACTATACAATGTATATTACTTATGCATGAGCTATACACTAAATATACATTATGATACACAAATATGTACTGACTATACATGCTTATACAACGAGGGTTATTTTTTTTTGTAATTTTTTAAGTTTAGTGTCTCTCGGGATAATTTGCCCAATTAATAATATCTCCGACCACATTTTCACAATATTTAAGGAAAAACTGGTTCACAAGGAATGACATTCACCTTTAAAACTTCCTTCGTTTA
The DNA here is from genome assembly GCA_038996855.1 of Solanum aculeatissimum. NCBI lineage: Eukaryota > Viridiplantae > Streptophyta > Magnoliopsida > Solanales > Solanaceae > Solanum > Solanum aculeatissimum. Next base: position 21,262 of record JBCEWC010002189.1, read on the forward strand.
AAAAAGAACGACATTTTTTTTGGTCTGTTTAAAAAAGAATGACTCATTTTTTTTTTACAAAATTTTAATTTCAACTTTTCAAGTGACGTGTTTAAAACCACAAAATTAAAGGACATTTTTGTACGATTGACATAATTTTAATTTAGGACCACAAATTGAAAAGTCTTTATTATTTTTCAGAGCTTCGCGACAAATCAAACTAGGTCATTCTTTTTTAAACGAAAAGAGTAAATTTTATGTGACACAAAAATTAATCAGACTTTAAAAATCATAAAAGGAAGTTAAAATCAAACTCATAGCTGTTAATTGGACACAAACAAACCAAGAAAAAGGCTCACTTGGACATATCTCAAAGTAATACCTAATATTTTTTTTATTTGCTATTATAATAAAAATATTGTTTAAAAAGTCAAGAAGGCCCCGACAATGCAATGATTGTCCAGGACTTCATCTCCCACTTTGGCAAGATGAAAGGGGAAAAAAAGGAGGAATGATAGTAAAAATCGATCTAGAGAAAGTTTTCGATAGACTCGAATGGTCTTTCATCAAGGAAACTCTCATCTTCTTTCAATTCCCTGACAAGCTGGTGAAGCCTATCATGTCCTGTATTATAACCAGCTCCATCGAGGTCCTTGTGAATGGTAGGAAAATCGAAGTCTTTCAACCTTCTAGAGGAATCAGGTAAGATGACCCCATGTCCTCATACATATTCATTCTATGTATGGAAAGACTCTTCAAAGATATAGAACAGGAAGTTGCATTGGGGAACTGGACTGCTATAAAAATGTGCACAAAAGGTCCCAAAATATCCCACCTCTTCTTTGTTGATGACCTCACTCTCTTTGCCAGAGCAGATCACCAAAACTGCTTAATAATCACCAAGATCCTCCAACACTTCCACCAACAAGCGAGACAAAAAGTAAACCTGAACAAATCAAGGGTCATATTCTCCGAGAACTGCCCCAACTCAGACAAAACAACCTGTACTTCTGAGTTAAGGATCCAAGAAGACTCTTCTTTTGGTAAATTCTTGGCTTCCCAATCTTCCACAAAAGACCCACAAATAGAGACTTCCAATTCATTATTGACAACATGAGGAAGAAGCTTGCTAGCTAGAAAAACAAAACCCTTACCATGGCTGGTAGAGTTGTGCTAGCAAAATCCTCTTTAGGAGGCATTCCCTCCCATGTGATGAGTTACATTAAATTTCCTAGTAAAATCACCAAGATCATTGATAAAAACAACTAGGAATTTTATCTGTGGCTCTTCTGAAGAAAAGAAAAAAAATGCACTTAGTGAACTGGGCACTGTGACAAGCAACAAAGAAAAAGGGGGATTGAGAATTCAGAGGAACGAAATCAGATATAGGGTAATCTTGGGGAGTCTAACTTGGAGAGTTATTCACCACCCTCACAGCCTCTGTGCCAAGCTCCTTCTAAATAAGTATAAAAAAGCTTCCAACTTCGACGAGATCAGAAGCATAGTCTCCAGAACGTGAAAAAATGTTCAAAATGGGTGGAAGAATATCTCGGGAGCCACAAAATGGGTGGTCCATAAGGGAGACAAAGTGAATTTCCTGCAAGATGCATGGCTGCCACACTTGAACTCTATAAGAAGCTACATCCAAGGTCCCTTAATTGAACAGGAGAACCATCTTAGGGTATCAAATCTATATAAGGAGGGTACTTGGAGCATTGAACCCCTATCCATTAAAATACCCAAGGAAATCCACCAAGCCCTCATAGAGAAACACCCCATTGAGGGAGGAAGCAAGGAAGATAAAATGATATGGGGACTCACTCCTGATGGTGTATACTCAAATGTCACTACCTATAATTTTCTTACTGCTAGGGACACTGAAGAGCACACAAATGACCCAGACTTCAAACAAATCTAGAAAGCGAAGATTCCAAGTAAAATAAAATACTTTATTTGGATTCTTCAACATGACCGTACACAAACGAATCACATGCTCCAAACAAGGGGACTAGACATTGACCCGAAATGCCCAGTCTGTGAGCACTCGCAGGAAGATATTGAACATGTCTTCTTCCAATGTGTTGTTGCTCAAACTTTTTTTCTTGAAATACAGAGCCTCAACTTGACCCCTAGCCCTATCCGGATAGGCAATCTTAACGCCGTCAACTGGATGCAGTATTGGACCAGCCACAACCACAGTTCTTTCAATCCCTGGATAAGCTGGGGCACCTTCATGCCTTTCTACCTCTGGCACCTTTGGCTAAATCAGAACCACAATGTGTTCAATAACACTAAGGACAAACTCAGTTTTGACATAGCCCATGGACATGCAATTGAGTATGCTTTAGTAATAGCTAACAAGGAAAATAAAAGGAAGACATCCCAAGCCACAAGCATCAAGTGGGAACCTCCCGACGGAGGAGCATTTAAACTCAACATCGACGATGCAGTAAGAGACAGTCCAGGACCAGGAGGCATATGAGGGAGGGGTCTTCAGAAACCATGCAGGACAATGGATTGGGCTTCTCCCAGCCTATCCCCCACACTGTACTCGTGGAAGGCGAGATAAAGGCACTGCTAAGGGGACTACAAATCGCCATCCAATACTAACTCATCTCGTTAGAAATCAACACAGACGCACAGGAGATCCAAAAAATGCTCAACTCAGGTAATCTAAAAAATGACAGTCTTTTTCATGATTGTAGGTGCTTAATGGACAGATTGAGACAAGTGGAGTTGAAACACATATATAGAGAGCATAACAAGGTGGCAGACATCCTGGCTAAGGAAGGAGCACCGAAAACCTGCTATGGAAACACTACTATTTTTGTAACCCCCCACTGATTGTCTTAAGTCAACTTGAGGCAGATGCCTGTGGTATTAGCTATGTTAGAAGGAAAAACTCCGTTAATTTGTATTCTCTAGGCCGGGATGTGGCCCAAAATACTTCTAATGAGGCCAATGGCCTAGATAATCTGTGACTGTCTTTTAATGAAATGCTTTGTTAACAAAAAAAAAAAAAGTACAGAAGTAACAGATGCATGAAAAAAGAATTAAACATTTGCCTAATAACAAGTGAAAAGTTACAGATCATTTCCAAAGGTCAAAATCAAGAAAATGGTTAGACATAAGCCTTAATGACATACCAATAAATAATTTCTTATATAACTATAAATAATAAAAGAAAATTATATTATACTATTTTCAATACGAAAAGGTCTAAAATGCCCTTAAACTATTGAAAATAGCATAAAAATATCTTTCATTCACTTATTGGGTCTACAATGCCTTCAACATTCACCTATTGGGCCTAAAATGCCCATGTCATCCACTTTTAGGTTTAATATTAACTTTTAAAAAAAAATATATTAATTAAATATTTTTTTTAAACTGTGGAGACCATCTATTGACTACAATTTAATTATTTAAAATTAATTATAAATCAAAGTCAACCCACTCAAAAATTAACCCCTTACCCATTAATTAAATTAAAACAAACAAAAAAGAGAATCTCAATTTATTTTACATTCCCCCCCCCCCCCCCCCCCCAATTTTTGGCCTTATCTTCTTCGTTTTTTCTCCAAAATTTTTAATTGTAATAATACCTTTAATGGAGACAAAACGAAGTGAATTTTCTGATACACATGCATATAACTTTTCATGACACAATGTTCAAGTAGATAAGCATTTGGATCGCTACTTTTAGTTTTGAAAAAATGAAGAAAATGGGGCCAAGAATTGGGGGAAAAATTTGTAATTTTCTGTTTGTTTTAATTTAATTATGGATAAGACATTAATTTTGGGGCAAATTAAGGTTAAGGATCAAGTTTTTAGCTAAATTTGGGTCAGGTCGACATTGATTTGTAATAAGTTTTAAATAATTAAATTATAATCCATATATGATCGCCATGCATTTAAAAAATTATTTAAATTATTTAATTAATATTTTGTTTTAAAAAAAAGTCAATATTGGATCCAAATGTGGATGACAAAGACATTTTAGACCAATAGATGAATGACAAGAATATTTTAGATCCAATAGGTAGATAAATAATATTTTTATACCATTTTCAATAATTTGAGTGCATTTTATGCCTTTTTTGTTTTCAATATGCGTTGTGTATATAAATGACACAAGACGACAAGAAAGGAGGAGGATTTTGGCAGAAATAAGGTGTCGAAATGAAAATGTACCAAATTTTTCTCGATTAGATTCCTACTTGATAAAAATTTAAATTAATCGTATTTCAACGTGTCTCCTGAACACCGAAAAATTTATGAGAGTGTGGACTTTAGGAATCAAATTTGATTAGGGGTACTTTCGGTATTTCAAATAACTCGGATTTCTCACTTGCTCCCTTCTAATAACTCCTCAATCCTCTTTCGTCTTCTTCTCGTCATCGGCGGAAGGGTTATATATAAACACTGTTCCTCACCAGAAACTCCGATTTCATGCTTCTCAATTCTCTCTTATTTTACAGATCCATAGTTCAATTTCTCCCCCTTCGAGTTGTTGTTGTGTTCATACCAATCGGAACACATCAGCTTCAATGACGGCAAAAACTAACCGTGGATTCGACATCTCATCGCCGCCGTCTCAGTCTCGGGTATCAAAGTCCGAACTGGAACCCGGCGATCTGAACCGGCGTGGGCCGGATGAAGCCCCGGTTAAGGTTAGTGGTAGCAACGGCGTCGTTGTATACAGGAGGAACAAGAGGCTGAAGACGGCAGATTTGAACCGAAATTCAAGTGGTGAAGAGGTAAATATGGATGTAACGAAGGGTAATTCAGCGAATAACGGTGATGTTATGGAGGTTGAAGTGAAAGAAGAGTCGAGGGGTAGGCGGTTTACGCGGTCAGCTTTGGGGAAGAAGAGGGGGCTGTTGGAGATAGCTGAAGATGAGAGAAGTGGTGTAACGGAAACCGTGTCAGGTACACCTACGAAGAAACTAGAAATGAAAATGTCGAAGAAGATTTCGATAACGGTAATACCTGAAACGGTTAAGGAGCTGTTTGAGACTGGTTTATTGGAAGGCTATCCTGTTTTCTACAATGGTGGGAAGAAGGTATCTTTCTCTTACAATGTGGCCAGTATTCTGTTTCCTTTTGTATTAAAAACTCTTGTTATTTTGATTTGAATTCTCCGGAGCTCGTCCTTTGAGTGTTTTAGTGACATTTGCTACTCCAAGTCCCCAACTTTGGCTGATGAATAACATTACAGGCAGTTCTAGATTCTCTAGTTTATATGTATAGAGTTGCCCCTCAATTATACTAGTTAAAAAAATGAGTTACCTCAATTATTGAAAAAAATCCATCAGTTAAGACGTTGAAGCGTCATAAAGGGCTTACTAATCTCAATAAGTAGTTGTCTAGAAGAAACTAATGAAAAATTGTTTCATCACTATGGTCTTACGAAACGGCAATCACTTAAATATCGTGTAACACCACAAAAGCCAAGGGGTCAATAGGTAAGTTATACTAGAATCACTAGAGATGCTAAATTTACCAGAAATGTGGTTGGATAACATTCTTCTTTTGGTTGATCTGCTTCCAGTTTCTTTTCCTCAAATGTGTATGGCTGTATGCCTAGATTTCTAATGGCAGCATTCATGCTAATCTTTTTTTGGTCAGATGCATGCATGCTAAATTTATAAAATCATTAATTTTGTAACGACATGAAGGCTCTGGTACCTTGCTGTTGATCCGCTTCCAATTCTTTTCCTTGAATGTGCTCATCACATATCTCCACTTCTTTGTATGAGACATTTGAAATAGGGATGACAACAGGTCAGTACAGGTGCAGGGTGGGTTTTAGGTTATGCAGGGCGGATACAGGTTTAAGGAGGGTTGAAATAATTTTATTAAAAAGTGATGCGGCGCAGGTTGCGGGTTTAAAAATTATGACTCCAATTGTATATAGAAGAATTATTAGCACTGAGTCTACCATACACATGTATGTTGATTACATATATTTCCAATTATGACAAAAAGTAACTGATTATTATACTTGTAAAATGATAAACAGAGACCTGATGTTTTTGATTTACTCTTCATAATTTAGAATTAAATTTTTTATCTTGAAACACATAGGTAGTGAAACATATTCATTGTATTAGTAGTCTATATTATTAATCCTTTTCTTTATTTCAAATTGGTTGATCTTTAAAGAAATTTTTTGGTTTATCTTTAAAGAATTTTTTTTGTTTGATTGTTGACGTTTGATTCTCTAATTCACCAAGGTTCTCAATATATAATATCCCCTCTGTCCCATTTTATATGACACTCTTTCCTTTTTAGTTCGTCCCAAAAAGAATGTCACCTTACTAGAATTAGAAATAATTTACCTTTAAAATTTCGTTTTTACATTTAATGAAATGATTTTCAACCACACAAATATCTATGGATCATTTTAGACCACAAGTTTCAAAAGTCTTGCTTTCTTTCTTAAACACCGTGTCAAGTCAAACGGTGCCAAATAAAATAGGATGGAGGGAGTATATTTTTTTGATAAATTTGTAATATTTATTGCGGTACGACTTGTTTGGTATATAACATCCACTGACCCAACTAGCCTAAATTCACATTGTGTACGACTAATTTGCTCAAACTCTTCACTTTCGGTGCCACACTCGTGTCGACACGACATGGGTGTGGGATTCGTACCCGATCTGGTCAATCGATTTTGGATACTTTGACCAAATTCAGGAGAGAAATTCTGGATAGATTCAATGGTTTTTGTAATCAAAACAAATACTAGGATAAAATTGAAGAAAATGGAATACCTTGTATACATAAATTTTTATTGTCACGCCCTTTCCTTTTATCTCCTTTCAAGATTCTCTTCTTGATCAATATTTTCTCTTCAACTTTTCCACATAATCTCATAATTTAGGTTTTATAACTTTATATTTAGATATGTGAATTATTTTTAGTTGAATCCCCATATCCATATCCATATATATGGATCCATATTCCCGAATCTTACAATTTAGATTATAGAGGATCCGACCTCTAGATCCACACCCGTATCGGACACCCGCGCTCAAGTACGAGCAACTTAGTTGTACGACACATTATGAATTCCATTTTTAGTATCTAACTCAGCTGAAAAAGAACTTTTTTGTATGTGGGGTGGGTTGAAAACAAAAATTTTTGCTATGTGGGCGGGCAGAATCTTTGCGGCTTTATGTGGGTTTGTCCCGCAACCGCCCCACACTGTTTGCCATCCCTATTTTCAAATGCTTTGATGGATTCAGTGGTTATGCCTTTCATCTTAAGGTTAACATCGTCTTAATTTTAGGGAATTCCACTCCGAGGAACAATTAAAGATACTGGAATTCTTTGTTCTTGTGAACTGTGCAAGGGAGCTGCAGTGAGTATTTAGATTTTTCTATTTCTCTTACTTCCCTTTTATCACACTTTACTCCTTTAGTCGTCTTAATAAACAGTTATATTAACTGACTTTACTATTTCTCATTCTGTATCATGTAATGTTAGGTTGTCCCTCCTAGCAAGTTTGAGATCCATGCGTGTAATTCATACAGACGTGCATCAGAGTATATCTGCCTAGAAAATGGCAAGAGCCTCCTCGACGTGGTCAAAGAGTGTAGAAAGGGTTCCTTGAAAACATTAGAAGAAACAATTCAGAGTGTCATCGGTCCAGCTCCTCTGAAGAAAAGTCTCATTTGTAGGGATTGCAAGGGTGAGCTTGCTCATGTAAACTTGAATATAGAAACATGTTTTCTTACAAGGGTAATTAAAATATATGTGTCTACTGTTATTGCTAGGTTCTTTTGTTGCAACACTAGCCGGAAATGATGAACAACTCTGTGATTCATGCATAATTTCTTTAAGATCAGAAGCCACTCCAACACAGTTGATAAATACTGAAAATGGGTATGTTTTTCGTTTAAAGTCTCTCCTCATGCTGTTTGTTCCTTTTCCTTTTGTGCTGCAGTGGAGCCTGATTCTTAAGTTCTGTTGAGCCACCAATTTAGATTTTTAGGATTTGGGCAACAGCTTAAAAGTTTGGATCCAGTGACGGAGCAAGATCTCTGATTACGGGGTCGACCGAACTCAAAATCTTGTATTTTTGCGAGTTTGTGTCAAGAAACCTTCCTAATATGTATAGATAATTTATTTGGAACCCAATAAGTTGTATTTTCTTGTATCAAGAATCCATAAACTCAATTCTGGGTATGCCTGTGTAATGGGATGGGAAGACATGATGTATAAGATCCACTATACATCAATATTGTTCTTCTATTGTGCTATAGACTAGCATGGATCGCTTCTTCAGTACATGCTCTTTCCCATGTTTCTTCGTCCGTAAAGCCACATAAATTTTTTCGTGAAAATAAACAAAAGAGCACAATAGAATTGGTTTAGCAAGTCTCTTTGAAGAACAGAACGGATCAACAATTTAAACATGGAAGTTTTTTTTTTTTTTTATTTAAATGTAAGACTTTGAGAGAAACAATATTGGTTGGGTCAAAGTAATCACAAATGTAGGCAAACAGTTACATAAGACAAGTATCAACAATCAGTGGTATTGTTTGCAATTAATAGATATCCAAAAATTGTGTTGAAAAAACTACTGTTCTATGTTGTGTCAAACAGATTATTCCTAATTGTATTAAAAATTCAAGACATCACTTAAATATTTGTTATAAGTAATAGTAAGATGATCTATAGTTTGTCAAAGAATCTATAGTTTGTAGTTTCAGTTGAAGGACCCTCCTAAGCCCTAGTGTTAAGAAAATGGATATTGAGCTAATCCCAAAAGCTGCCTAATAAGATGAGGATTGCCCAATACCAATGTGAATTGTGAGATAATTAACACCTCTCATAAGGAGAGAATACCTAATTCCCTCAAACCGATTTGGATGCTTAACACCCATACACACATATTATTGGACCTGGTGTGTGGATAATATAACATAGAGACCTAATATTGGAAGTCAAGATTAAGGATTGGTCTTGCTCTAATACAATGTTAAAAAATGTAACGTGGTATCAGAATAGGTAGGATCTTGAGTTCAAGTTTCAGTTCCACCCATTATCTAAAAGAATTTTACATGCTTGACCCATGAAAAAACATTAGGGCCTCGCATGAAGGAGCATGTTGAAGATATAACTGAAAATGAATAAAAGTATGATCTCTCCTTAAGATTTTGGATGAGATGGTCAAACATCTCAACACATGAAAGCGAGTATTATTGATAATTATGAAAATTTCAGAGGAATAAAGAGAGAAATAAGAGGTAACATGTAACCGGTTGAATATTTGATGTACACCACAAGTTGGCCCAGACTCATTATCCAAAAAAAAAGAAGATAAAAAGTGACACATTGCTTTTCAAGAGCGTCCGAGAGAACCATAGTACTGTACATCTTTTTCAGATATATTGGTTGTAGCTGGTCCAGAATATGTTATTTTGACGAATGAAAGTGAACTGCTTTGTGATATTACCTCACTGGTTTATCAGATAGAATTGATTAGAGAAATTAATAGAGGTGGTAAGTTGTTGAAGACACATTGCATATCCTGGATTTTGACTTTCTTTGATGACTTAGCAGATGGTCTGTTAGCTTCCAATCCTGTTCTTTTATTGTTGAGTTCTTTCTACGAGTTGGCTGTTGCTTCCTCTATTTATTTAATTAGGAATGCATGTGTCCTTCCAAAGAGATGGTCATCTGGCAAATTTGTCATTTTTGTTTTTCAGTTTGCATACTTGAAAGTCTTAACAGTCTTTCTTTTTTGTTATAAAATCATTCTTAATGCTGTTTTTTTTCTCCCCAAATTTAGGGTGTTCGAGCCAGTTCTGAACATAAATGCCTCCGGAACTTCAAATAGGTCATCCGTTTCGCTAAGAAGCATTAGAGGAAGGAAAAAGAAAAAGTTGGTATCAATATAGTTAAATAAGATTTTTGTGCTCATTTAATTTTTGTCAATGTGAGGAAAGTGGGTTTATGAACATGTACTGATGCCGTTTTATTTGCATATTAAGGGCTGTCATTATGCATTCAAGTAGACAGTCTCCTTCAGTGCATACTCTCTCCAGAAAGAAGTGGAAGACACCAAATAGGTGTGCTGTTTCCCTTATTGCTTTTCTGTTTAATTTTCTTGTTTTACAAAGTGAAAATGTAGTTCTTTTTTTGTTGTTTCTCACTTCTGACCTACTTTTACTGGTCCTTAAAGGTTAACGAAGTCAGATTTTGCTCCAAAGTCGGATGAAACTTCCACAATGTTCAGTTCATCCAAAAACAGCATGCAGGGAAATATCTCAGAAAAGTTGGTGAATATTACTGAATTTGTCATTAGAACTTTTCCTAATAAATTCCCTCTAACACATATGGTGGCATTTATGTTCAAGTCAGATTGCCAAAATCTGCTGTAGTTTCAAAATATTCAAAAGTTGCTTCACCTGGTGTCTCAGTGCACTCTAGAACCCAATGGAAAATGACAAAAAGGTCGGTACTTGTCTTCTGTATTACTTATACGCATTGTGGATTCTTCTGATAGCAATGTACTTATATTGCTTAGTTCTGTAATGTCACTTTGTTCAGGGATCAAAAGATGCATAGATTGGTTTTTGAGGAAGGTGGACTGCCCGAAGAAACTGAAGTAGCTTATTATTCTCGTGGAAAGGTTGCTGAGCATCTCCTTTGCGACTGTTTTACTATAGTAGTTATCCATTCTATACGTTGGATTTTCGCTCTGCTTTATTTTGTTCATATCTTTAATTGGTTGTTTGTAATTGGCAGAAATTGCTTGTTGGTTATAAGAAGGGATCTGGTATTTTCTGTTCTTGCTGCAATACCGAGGTACAACCACTTGCTTAGGGTCTCCCTGATTGTCCTGCGAGATATTCTGATGGTATTTCATTTTATGGTTAGGTTAGTCCATCTCAGTTTGAAGCTCATGCAGGTTGGGCATCGCGCAAAAGACCGTTAGTCTTCATCCCTCTCTTTATCTCTTGTTCAAAGAATATACATCATTAGTGTCTCGAAGCAAAATCTAATTCTGCTGATGTGATTCTAACGTGGGTACTTGACTTTGTCTATGTCCTGCTGCAGTTATGGGTACATTTATACATCTAATGGAGTTTCGCTGCATGAATTTGCTATATCTCTATTAAAAGGCCGTAAGTCTTCAGTTAAAGACAGTGATGACTTATGCATCATATGCGCTGATGGTGGTAAACTAGTGCTTTGTGATGGATGTCCTAGGGCTTTCCATAAAGGTAAAAGTTGGATTTACTTCTCAAAAATAAATAAATAAATTAAAATAATTCCTTCTCAGAAAGTAAAACTTGGATTTTTCTTGATTGACAGTTCTTTTATTTTACAAGATACTTTCTTCTTCTCTTTTTCCCTGATGAATGAATGATGATTGAGTTCACCATGTTCTGTTATCAATGAATTGTGTTGCTTTCCTTTCTTCTGGGTTTTCTTAGGTGAGGGTGGTTTGTTGATTGTAGGTAAGATAGTACTAAGTGAATAGGAACCTAATTTCCTGTAACTGATTTCAGGATGGGACACTCTGTGAGTTCAGGAAATAGCTCATAATTATGAATGAATTAATTCCAGTAATATTTGACTTCTAATACTTGAAATCGAATTCTATTTTCAATCTGTTATATACATTTATATTAAACTGTTAATGATCCGAAGCCTGTGGGCCATCACATCTTACATGAGAAGTTTCAAAAGTTGGGGTTCTGTGTATTTTGAATCTTCCGTTGATAAGAATAGAAGGAGGTTTTCTGCTTGTGGCTAATTTTTATTCAGAGGCTCATTTATTCGTATGTTGTTACCCTAGTAGCAGCAGACGTGCTACACCAATTTAGATTTAACAGAAAGCAGATTTACTTTGAAATTTCTGCTTGGTATAGCTCTTCATCAGCTGGACATTACATTTTTAATGAGAATCCTAGACTGAATTTGGATATTATACCTGTTTATGATTGAGGTTGCAGCCAAATAGTTTTCTGGAAACAATTTGTAGCTTTGTTAGAGAAGTCTCAGAGAATATAAAGGCATAAAAGCTTGGAAATTGACACAGAGTGAGTTCATGAACAAGTCAAAAACTCTGAATCCTCAAATGACCTATCACCTGCACTTCGGAGCACCACCTCCACCCATAAAAAAGAGAAAAACGAATCAGAGCTGGAACAAGGATTAGCTAAGTGCCACCCAAGGGTATGTGGCGTAGTGGTCAATTGTGGGGATGGGGGACCTTGGAGACTAGAGTTCAAATCCCAACGGATATTAAAATGCTAGGTGATTTCTTTCCTTTTATCTAAGCCTTAGTAGGCAGAGTTATGCGGTACCTGTGTTCTCCCTTGTGTTCGTGGGAGGTAGTAGGTACCTTGTGGAATAGTCAAGGTGCGTACAGCTGACCTGGAAAGGACTATGGATAAATAAATAAAAAATCAAGGATTTGTTAAGTGGACTGAGTTCTATTGACTGGTAACGAACCCGCACATAATATTTTATTATTTAATGGGACCTTTTAAGTTGGAACTATTATAGTTCCCGAATCTTTCAAATTGGAAGATCTCGAAACATGCTGAACCAGCACCTAGTTGGTTAACTTGCACTTGATAAAAATCTTGTACCTTCATCTTCATATATGCAAAGTTTATAACCTTCCATATTTTCCCCCATTACTCGTGTAAAAAATATAGGCGAAGTACCGAAAGCGTTTTTTATTTTAGATGAGTGATGGTAAGAGTTCCATGTATCTTTCATTTTTGAGCAAGCAGTGGTGAGCGTTGTGACAAGTCTTGTCATTAAGGGTAAAATGAGAACGCGATTAAGTAGTTTCGAAAAAGAAAAAGGTAACATTTTTTTTCTGGGACATACTAAAAAGCGAAGTGTGTCACCTATAAAATAGGATAGATGCAGCTGAAGGAATAATATGACAAATAAGGCAAAGGTTGACTGTGCATCCTCTGGCCCGGTGTCCAGGCAACACTAGAAATTGGATCTGTTTGCAACTCTTTTTCTTCCCTCTACTGTTCATCTGTCTGTCTTTAAATCTTAGTTCTTTTTTGAGAATGTTGTTAAATCTTTCTCCGCCCGTCCCATTTTACATGATGTGGTTTGACTTTGGCACATAGTTTAAAAAAAAAGACTTATGAAACATGTGTCTACAATAAGTGATAGATGTTTATGTGGGTATACATCATTTCATTAAAGGTAAAATGAGCATTTTAAATATTGAAACGTGTCATTCTTTTTGGGTCTGCCTAAAAAGTAAAGTGAGTCATATAAATTGAGATAGAGGGAGTAGTTCTTTTAGAGAATATAGTGGATTTGGCTTTGCCGTTTATGCAATAAGAATTGAGCCTTCTATTGAAGCTATGCAACACTATCAAATGGGTCTGAAAGATCATCAGTTTCTGTTAAGTTTCTTGTTGACCGATTTTATATAATAAGCCAACTTTGGTATGAATGCTATATAGCTGTCAATGTGATATCACATTTTATATCATTTGATTGATGTTGGCATGTTGCTTGCCACTGCTGGCCATGTTATCCTGTTTCATCTATAAGCATTTGATGTGTAATTCCAATGGTCTATACAGAGTGTGCATCATTATCAACTATCCCTCGTGGTAAATGGTACTGCAAGTATTGTGAAAGCATGTTACAGAGGGAGAAGTTTGCGGAGCGCAATGCGAATGCCTTAGCAGCCGGCAGGGTCTCCGGCGTTGATCCTATTGAGCAAATAACAAAACGTTGCATTCGTTTTGTCAAGAATGCAGAAGAGGCAGAATTTATTGCATGTGTTATATGCAGGTAGAATTTTTTGTTCGGCAAAGATCACATGTGTGGCCGAGCATCTTAGCGTTGTCAGTTTGACCCAGTATGTCATTTCTTTTCTGTCTACAGAGCTTATGACTTTAGCAAGTCTGGTTTTGGTCCACGGACTGTCATCCTTTGTGACCAGGTCTTTCCTCGACATTCCTTATAGCTATGACATTTTCAACTAAATATATGACTGAAATACTTTATCCGCTTTTTTATTTTTCAGTGTGAGAAAGAGTATCATGTTGGCTGCTTGAAGAAAAGCAAGATAGCAGATTTAAAGGTGCATGCATTTGCATTTTAAGATTATTTCATGAATAGATTCTTTTCTTAGTTTTATGTACTTGCTTTCACTTTCATTTATTAATATTATATTTTTAATTATTATTTTTGGTTTGGTTGGGGAGGGGATTGGGACTTTTGGCATTAAAAGTTAATGCTTGTTGCATCACAGGAATTGCCAAAAGGAAAATGGTTCTGTAGTGTGAATTGCAAGAGGATCTATTCTGCCCTGCAAAATTTGCTAAACTCAGGAGAAGAGAGGTTGCCTGATTCTTATTTGGATGCAACAAGGTTGAAGGAAAAGCAAAACAGTTTGGTTGCTGTTGGTGAACTTGATGTTAGATGGAGGCTTCTTAGTGGCAGAATTTCCTCTCGCGAAACCAGAAGGCTTTTGGCAGAAGCCGTTTCTATCTTCCATGTAAGCTTTAACCGTTGTTATTTATTTCAATGATCACCAAAAGCTTGCTCTCCACTTTATATTATGGGGTTGAGGTTGGTAGGCAAATATGTATCTAATGCTCTTTTGGTTTTTTGTCATTCTGTGACTGGTTTTGTGAATGGTATGAGCATGTTATG